>VZRX01020829.1:72877-109830 GCA_013398075.1 Notiomystis cincta
CCGCGGGGCTTGGCGCAGCGCAGGGCGGCGAGCGGCTCGGCGCGGTGGCACCGTCCCGGGGAGCAGTGTGAGGAGGCGCTGAGCGGGGCCGCTTGCCCCGGGGCTCCCGTCCCCTTGCGGTGGGAGGCGCCGGGGCGCGGGGGTGCCCTCCTGCCGGACGGGGAGAGCCCGTGAGGGAGCGCTGTGGCCGCCCCCGGCCCGTTGAGGCGGAGGGCGGGCGGTTTTAGCGCCGGGCCGGCCCGGGGCGTTATTGCAGCCCCGGAGGTGCCGGCTGGCCCCGTGTGCGGGCGGCACGGCCCTGTGGGTGACTGGGGCTGCTTATTTGTCTGTCGAATTTTTGTGGCGTTTGCTTGTTGTTTTGCCCTTGTTTGGGTGTCTTGGGTTTTTTAATCCCCCCTCGTGATGCTCTTTCTTATCTCGTTTTCATAGCTTCTGTTAGTTTGTAATTGTTCGTACCAGCCTTATTTATCAGCTTTATGGCAGTGGGTCCGAGCCATAGCTAACTTCGGTTTTGTTAGATTTTGGAATATTGCTGGTGCATTAAAATGATTAATCCTCTCTTCCCACAGCCCTCAGGGTAGCCCTGAAATGTCTAAAGTGTGATTTCATTTTTTTCCTTAATTTTGCTCTCCTTCTTTTTCAGGTATAACTTAGTGTTATGGGTGATACAGAAGAAGCTCAAATGCAGATAACGCCAGAAACTCCAGGACGAGTCACAATCCTGAATCCTTTTGAAAGTCCCAGTGATTATTATACTCTTCAGGAGCAGATTGTCTCTAGTCCTTCGATCTTCAAGTCAACGAAATCCTCATCTGTAAGATCTAGTTGTGGAACTATCAGATATAGTGCTAATATTTTCAAATATATTTAAAATGGTATTTTATTTAGTGTATTTTAACGTATGTCTCAAGCTAAAGGACTTTGGTGGTATTTGGAGTTTCTTCTCTTCACAGAACTGTGCTGCTTTTAAATACTAATATTGCCACTTAGTCTTCCTCCCTTCCTAGATTTATTTTGTCTTTAGATATTAGCAATTGAGTGCTAAACCCAGTAGAGAGTAGATAAAGTTGTTGGGTGTGGTATTCTGGTCCTACTTAAAGTAGAGAAAACCATTTGCTACTTAGATGCTAAGCAGGCTGGTTGCAAATAAAACTTATTTGCACTTCTGTTATGAGATATTTGTGTATTCAAGTCAATGATTTTATGTATGTATAAATTTTTTTAGTTGCAAATTACATGCTGGTTTGCAGTTGAAATTATTTTCTGATAAGCAGTAGAGATGAGAGTGCTTATGATACAAAAGTAATCACTTGGTAGGTAATTTTCCAAATATATTTGAACAGTACTTTGTAATTGTTAAATAAAGGGATGAAGCTGCTTTATTTCTGAATTGGATTTTGTTATGCCCTATGCATGGCATTTATGAGGGAAAGTTTGCAGAATGTACATGGTGTTGCAGCTCTGGTTGTCTCAGAAATGGGAAGTGAAGGGAAGATTGCTCTATTATATGGATTACTTGGGTTAGGTATGGATACTGTGTTTTCATGGAACCACAGATGGGATTGTGGTAAACAAGAAGCAGTTTAATTTCCTTGGATTGTGGCAATCAAGAAGCAGTTCAATTTCATCCCAAATTATGTATCTTTAGTAGACTTGTCCTCAGAAATTGAGAAGAAACTGATACCTCAGTTTGTAAATACCAGCTGTAACCTCCCACTTATATTATCTTGCAAATCACTGTAATTACCAGCAGGGTAAGAAGCCTGACTTACTAATTTTTTTTTTTTAGAGTAGATCATTTAAATAGAAACACTTTTGATTGTCTTTGACAGAACCTGTATGGAAGCTGTGGTTGTATTGTTCCATTGAGATTTGCCCTGTGGTTTTATTTTTATCTTTTTAGTACAGCAAGCCTTAAGATGCCTGTTTCTTTTTTCAGACACCAGGAAAATTCAGATGGTCTATTGATCAGCTTGCTCTAATAAACCCTGTGGAAATTGACTCGGAAGACATTCGACGCCAAGGAATGTATTTGAGCCGTGCTAGGTAACTTACAACCTATTTTTATGCAGCTAACTTACCTTTAATACTAGATCACTGTTCTTTTGCTTTATTAGCATTTCAGCATAGCATTAAAGACTTTTTATTCAAGTCTTTTAACACAGTTTTGTACATGATGTGGATATAATCTTTAGATGAGGCTGCCTCTGTGTTGCTTCATTTTAACGTTAAGAACTGCTGAGCCACTCCGTGGTTTGGGAGACAGCCAGATAAAAGCAGTTAGTGGAAACAAGAAAATGTCTTGCCAGTGATTATTGCCAGGCTACCTCTTCTGCTCCTTGGTACAGCACAATTTATCTTCTCAGAATGCTTAGTGAGGTTTCTTTGGTCTCTGGGGCTCCTGCAGAAGGGTGGACCTGGGAAAATTAGCTGGGGAAGCCCCAGGACGTTCTTTAAAAGGTAGAGATTAGACTTAATGTGAAGGAGAGGGGACCAGTGCTGGTTACTTGAAGTAACTGAGGACCTTGTCTCAACGTTCTTCCTTTCTCTGAAAATAACTTGTGTGAGGAAAACAGGTGGGTGAAACAGTTGTGGTGTTTGGAACTCGCCTTGAGGGATAATTTTATACACGTGTAGAGAAGGACGTGCCAAGAGAAAGCAGCCAAGGGGAGGCCTTAATGGTGAATCCTGTAGGCTCTCCTGTGCATATTTCAGGTACAAACATGCACAAAGCACTGCAGGAATAGAATAATAAACCAGTCCTGTCTAGATGAGGTTGCTCAGTCCCATCCAGCTTGATCTTGAGTGTTTGCAGGGATGGGGCATCTAACACCTCTCCAAGCAATCTGTTCCAGTGTTTTAACACCCTCATTGTAAAAAATACTGTGAAGCAACTTTATTTTTCAGTCTGACTGAACCTACATCTCTCTTTGAATAACAAAAACTTTAGGACTATAATTGTCCCCAGCTGTATCTGAATCACCAGGTCTTAATGTTTCCTGTCCTTCCTCTAGCAGCCAGTAGGTTTCAGACTAATGCTTTTTATACATTTTCAAGCATTAAGCCTTATGTTTTTAGGGAGTTGATTATGTTGTTTCTGGAACCTTATTTAGACAAGCTGGCTTTAATGTGGATGGCTTGGGTGACAGTTCCAGTGATGATAAGTGACATGGCCCATAGGTATAATGAGTTGAGTCCTTTCAGTCTGTTCCATTGTTCCATACCCACTGTGATTCAGTTTGGGGTTTTTTTAATCATCTGCTGTGACTAGAAAGAGGCCAGTTTGACTGTGTAGATTTGCTGTGTCCATGCTTGCATGTTTCAGTGCACATATATACATAAATACACAGTGATTGTATGCTTATTTTTTTGGTACAATAACTCTGCAAGTGTCTCCATAGAACTGTCACTTTAGCATCATCTAGGCGGATGTAATTGAAGGTGACATGTCCAAACATTGCAGATATATTTGAAGTCTGATAAGCATAAAAGAGAGAGCTGTGAGAGTTTATGTATTTGGCACATCTGTGTGTGCTTGTGTATCTAACAGTATATTGTTATCTGACTGATTTCCAAATTTATCCAAGGGTAATTCAGGTGTACTAACTCTGTATGAAAGTATTGGGTGGTTCAGGTAAAACAATGATGAACCCTTATAAGCTTCAAAAAATTTTATAATAAATTACATTGTAGTAACTGAAAGTCAGGCTTGAAAGTGGCTGTTAGAGGAAATACAAATATAGAATCTCACACATCATGAAGTAACTGAAGTAACCACAGTGTGTTTTTTAAAAATGAAGTTAAAAGCTGTGTAAGGAAATCTATTCATTGTTAGAAACTGAAATATGATACTGTATTGTAAACTGAAGAAAATGTGGCAGACTGGGTATTTGACTCGGGAGAACTCTGTGCTGGGAAAGTGGGCTGTGTCAGGAATTTGAGTGTGCACATTCCAGGAGTGTTTTCAGTTGCCCCTTAATTCCTTACAGCTCACTTTTTTATTCTATTTGATTTTATAGTGCAAATCTAATATCATGTTAATTTTAATAGTAAAATATGTTCATATGACATCATTTTAGAAAATCATTTGTGATTGAGGTTTTTGTCCATACGTGCTGAGTAAACAGAATATTTGCAATTATGTACTTTTAAATGGTACAGATCTTTTTCAAATCAACTGCATTGAGAAATGCATTTATATTTGGGTATATATTTAGTATGAGATCATTGCACATAAGTGTAAAAACATCATAAGACTCAGGGTTTAGTGCAATTTAATTGATAAAGTTTCTCTTGAGCATCTGTAAATTATTATGTGGCTGGACTTTACATATTTTCCTACTTTTGTGATGGTTTTGATAATTGAGTTGTTTTTCATTTGTTACTTAGAATTGATAAGGAGACAGAAGACAAGAGGCAAAAAGCTATTGAGGAGGTAATAAAACTTTGTGCTATCAAATATTGATCTGTTTTGTCTACAGAAAAGATCCATGTCTTTTACTGGATTTTAAAACCCCAGAAGCCTGTTACATTTCAGTAAGAAAGTAATTTTGCACCCTTATCCCTTGCAGTTGTAGTTGGAATCCACACACTTTTTCTTCCCCTCTTTTTCAGACACATGTAGGTCAAAACAACAGATTTTTCTTTCATTTTTCTTGGTTAGTGGTAATGTAGCTGTAATATAACTCTTCTGATTAAGTTCAGATTAAAAATAATGATCGAGAATTTGGGGATTTACAGTAACTGTTGGAGTGATACAGCATTTTTTAAAATATTGGAGAATTTGTGTGATTTTTTTTTTAAATTTCTTCCAATATCTGCTTAGTTGGATGGAAGACTTTATTCTGGTAGCTTGTATCTTTCCATCCATTTTTTATTTTTCAATATTCATTTGCCTAGCAGAGAAGGAAAAGTGATATGCTTAAAATATTCACTACAGAAATGTTCAGTGTTATTTCAATTAAAAAAAATAAGGCTCTGATAGGCAGGGCTATCAGTCTCTGTCTCTACAAACAAAAAATATTTTATGATTCCATAAGGGAGCTGTGTAGTTGGCCTGCAGCTAAGCTGCTCTGTTGTTCTAAATTTGCATTAAAAGGAGTATTTCCTCTTTGTGGGGTGTAATCTAATGGATTTTGCAGCTGAACAGCTTGAAACCCTGTCTCTGATAAAAATTATGCCTTTAATAGTTGCGTGTTTCAAGCTTGAGTTTTTTCATTTGAGTCTTGCATTTATTTGAGAACAGGATTTGCCACGTGTTTCTTGAAGTCTGTAATATTGTTCATCTCCTCAGCATCAGGGTGTTTCTCAGTGCAGCTGTGATGATAGACAGAGTTTCTGGTTCACAGGGAAAGACTGAAGTGCCAATACTCAAAAGTGTTTTACCAATAACCAGTTTAGCCAAATACACTTACAGTTTTGCCAAAAAGTCTTGGTTTATCACTTTTACTGTTACTGCAGTGTCTCTTTATCACTTCTGTGAAATAGCTCAATTGTCAAAATAAAACATAGCAATTTGAAAATTTAAAAATATTTAAACTGCTATGCAAGAAGCATGGTAGTCATAGTTTGGTTTTTTTAAATGAGTCATTACTGTAAATGAAACTTGTGTAGAGTTTTCACTCTGCAGACTTGAAAGATCTGAGGTGCCATGTGTCATAAAAAACATAGGGATCTTCAAGTCAAATTGGAGTTTTTTTAACTTCTTTGGGCCTAAAATAATGAAATGTTCTACATTTTTTTTTTTCTTGTTCAGGATACTAGTCTAAATTTAAGTTGAAAATTTTAAAAAGTGCTGAGATGGTTTGTTTTTATTCTACTCCAGTTTTTCACAAAAAAACTCATAGTTCCTTCTCCTTGGACTGAACATGAAGGCAAGCAAGTTTCTCAATTTAATTCAACTAAATGTAAGTTGCTTTTGTGTGTTCATCCAAAATAATGTAGCTTTTGGAGAAATTATCAAGCATTTTTTTTTTTTCAACCTCAATTTAAGTTTTAAGAACCAGTGATAAAATATGACACAACTCATTGATTTTCAGCTGTTGTCTTTAAGTGCTTTCTTTATTTAAAATTATTTATTAATTGAAAGTCTTATATAATCTTTCCTTTTTGTTACTTTTGGTCTTTGTTCTTAAATTTTTCAACTTTAATAATCTGTCTGCAACCATTTTAATTTACACACATAACTTTGTATCTATAACTATCAACTGTGTTGATACTGGTAATAGCCAAGTCTTTATATTTTCTTCAGATATTTGTATATCCTCTTGTTCTGGCTGCTTTCCTCACCATACAAACATAGTGGAAAGGGAATTCTTATATCCTTACTTGCTGTATAAATGCCTGTTGTCCTCCTGCTAGATCACTGCCACTAGTTGTGGATTTTCTAAGTTGATTTCATTTATGCCACTGTTAGTTTTTATTCTTAATGCTCTTAACTGAAGTTCATCTATAACCAGAAGAATACAGAACAAATGGATTACAAGATGGAAAATGTCAGCTATAAAGTATTCTTTGCATGCCCCATTATTTGGTACAAAAGTCTTAAATTTAAGAGGATTTTTGCAAGATTTGGAAAAGGCTAAGCTTTAACATTTTTTATCAAGATGCAGTTTGTAGTTAGTGTATTTTTAATTGTCAGTTGTAAGATGGTCACTTCAGGGGCAGAGAACATAAGGCATAATCCGAGATCTGGTAAAGTGAATGGTGAAAGAAAATGTTTTAATGTGTTCTTCAGCTGTATAAAAACAGTTGAAGTGTATCTTCATGATGCTTTCTCCACTGCAGACTGAATGGTTTTCTGGAAATGTGTTTTACTTGAACATAGCCTGTTCAGCTAAGCATGAACTGGTTTGTTTTAAATCTCTGTCATTAGAGACAGGAGGATACAAAGTTTTGGGCAGTGTTGATGCTGCTTCACTAAACTTTTTTTGAATAGAAACATGCTGAAGTTCTCTTTTCAGTACTCCTTTCTAATGTCTTCCAAACTTTGATGCAAAAATTTTGTTTGCTTGTATTAAGTATTCTAACTTACATTTCAAAACTCTATATGCAGTGCATGTTTCAATCTAAGTTCTGTGTTTTACAGCCATAGATATAAATAACATTTCTCCAATTGGAAGACAGCTGAGCTTGCAGCCTGGGAAGAGCAATGGTGAGTAAAGGCAAGAAAAACAACCCATTTTTAATGGCTATTTAATTTTAAAAGGAAATTATTTATTTGTTAGTGTTACTGCAGTTTTTCCTGAACTGTATGGTACTATTAATTTTTATTTTCCATTTCTCATAGTAATTTAATTCTGTTGTACTCTATTGTATTTTTTAAGTAAAAAATTAAGTCCCCTGTAGACTGTGGAGTGCATTTTTTCAACTCAGTGTATGTACTTTTTCTGGATTAAAAAGTGATTGTGAGCTTCAGGATTACAAGTAAATTACAGTTCTGAAAAACCTTTAATATGTTCGATTGTTTTGGGTTAGAGAATTGTGATTGTTTTCTATGCCAAATAAATATCATAAATTTTAATACATTTTTTAAACTGCATCATTTTAAGATAAATGGGTAGTGTTTTTCCCCAAGGTATTTTGATTTTTCTGCCATTTCTTTTTGAATCCTTCTTTTCTTCAGAGACCTCTCTTTTCAGTTAACATAAAAGCTTCTAGAGAGGCATTCTTAAAACTCTTGGGTTTTTATCTCTAAGCCTAGTGTGCTGTATGTGGTGTTGTCAAATCAGATTTGTACTTCAATTAACACTTTTCCTTATTGCAACTGTAATTTAAATAGTGCAATTGCAGTGCAATTTGAAAGTGAATTTTTGTTTCTACAGCTTTGGTAAAAGGTCACTGTAAGCTAATTTTGTTGGTGTTATTCATTGCAGCTGCTTGTCAGACAGTACTGTCTTTGCCAGTGGATTTTAATTTAGAGAAAATACTAGGTATGTCATGCAATATCTAAATTTAATTATGAATGTCTAAATAGAAAACT
This sequence comes from Notiomystis cincta, assembly GCA_013398075.1. Classification (NCBI taxonomy): domain Eukaryota; kingdom Metazoa; phylum Chordata; class Aves; order Passeriformes; family Notiomystidae; genus Notiomystis; species Notiomystis cincta. The sequence goes on from VZRX01020829.1 coordinate 80,859, forward strand.
TGGGTTTGTATTGTTGGCTGGGTGTTTGTCTTGTGAAATACTGAAAACAAAACGTATGAATGAAAGTTTTAAGTATGTGTTCTAAATGGACAATTACTACGTGTTGCATGGGACTTGTGACTTAAATGATAGGATTTGAGTGTGGATGTAAAAATAAAAAAAGGAGGGATGTGGAGGACAACTGGAAATTGTTCAGCCTGGAGGAGACTGAGGGGAGCCCTCACTGCAGTCTTCAACTTCCTCGTGAGGGGAAGAGCAGGGGCAGGCACTGAGCTCTTCTCTCTGGTTACCAGAGACAGAACCCAAGGGAATGGCCTGAAGTTGTGTCAGGGGAGATGTGGGTTGGATATCAGGAAAAAGTTCTCCACCCAGAGGGTGGTTGGGCACTGGAAGAGGCTCCCCAGGGAAGTGGTCACAGCACCAGCCTGACAGAGTTCAAGAGCATTTGGACAATGCTCTCAGGGGCATGGTGTGACTCTTGGGAGATCCTGTGCAGAGCCAGGAGTTGGACTTTAATGATCCCTGTGTGTTATTTCCAGCTTAGACTCTGTGAGTCCATGAAATTGGTTAACAGTTCTGAATGCCTGAAAGACAATAAGCAGGAGAGATACCCTGTGCTCCCCCAAACAGAGCAGTAATTTGCCTTAGCAGAGCTGTTTGGTTTGCAGATGCTGGCCAGGAGGTCAAAGCCCAACCTTGCCTTGAGCTGTGCTGTGACTCTGCCTTTAGTGTACCCAAAGCCATGGTGGGGACTAGAAGGTGTGTGGTGGCAAAAGTGCCCTGACTGCTGAGTGAGGAGGCAGGAGTCCAAATTAACTGTCTGATTAAAGTGCTACATCAAGCAATTGCTGCCACCTCCGGCCTGGGGGCTGGAAGGGCCTGGGTTTACAGCTCATAGGTGGGAACAGCAGGTACAGCCAGCTGAGAGCATTTTGGCTGCATGCTCCTATCCCAGTGCTGAAATTCAGAACCCTGACTGTGGGCCAACAAAACAGAACCATATCTGTTGCCTTTTGGTTTTTGTCTTAACAAATGTTTCCATCAACACATAGTTTGGAGTTTATGAAAAATTCCTCCCATAGGGAATATTGAATTAGAATAGAGCAAGAACAAAAAACTAAAATAATCTGAGCATATTTTAATGGGTTTTAGTTTGTGCTTTCCTACTGTAAACTGCTGACTGCTTGGACTTTCTTCTAGTCTAATCTGATTTGCCTCTGGATGTATCATGAAGACCATCAAAGCATATGGGAGACCTGAAAAAGAGTCTAGGTTTGCTTGGGTAGTAAAATAATCCCTGTTTGACAGCTCAGATGTGAGGAATAATACAATTCTGGAGAGAGATCAATAAGTAGTTAGAAACCAGTATTTTTTTTTTTTTAAATTCAGACTTTAGTATTAAGGGATGATAGGTAGAAGTGGAATGAACCTTAGTAGACAGAGGTGACTTTTTGTAGGGATGACAAGCAATCCTTTGGGATAGGTGCCTAAACAGATTAATTAGTTGCTGTGTTGGTAAACTAGATTAAATGTTTTAATTTAATTATATATGTCTCTGTAAGGGAATGTAATTTTTTTCCGCATTTTTATTGGAAACAATTTTCCCCCACATTTCTAGGTGAATACTTTAGAACTGATGAATTTGCAGATCAGTCTCAGGAAAATCTGAGCTCTTCATCACTCAGAAGAAAGCTGTTTCTAGAAGAAAATGGGAATGTATCTGCATGTTTGTCCCCTTCCCTGCACAGTCCATGTGGTAGTCAGCCACTTGGGGTGCTTTGTTCAATAGAATTATCTCCAGTCCGGTGCAGAAGCCCCCTGGACACATCTAGTTCAGTAAGTAGCCTGTCTGTGGGCTGGGCAGGATGTACTTTATGAGAGAGTAGGTGTGAGACTAAAAGACAGTGGTTTGGTTTTTCAATTGGGGGGTTTTGGGTTTTTTTGTTTGTTTTTTTTTTTTTTTTCAAATTCCAAATTCTGAAAAAATATATGAACAAAAATCTTGAAAGAAGATAGTACTGACTTTTTATTATTTCAAATTATTTTGTTATGCTGCTGTCCTTTCATATAGGGAATTATGTTTTAATTTTGTTCTGAAAAAGAAGTAGGAATTAAAACATAGAAAAGACTTGCTGAAAGCATGTTAAAACCTTTTTTCTTGTAAAATGTGTATACAAAAAAAAGTCCTGTTTAAATCCATGAATAGCTGTCTACAATACCAGTTGGTATGTACAGGTGATGTAATTACATTTCACTTAAATCTCACCAACTCATTTATAGTGGAAGAAATGACTAGTGGATCTTTGAAGTGCAGTGCTAAATATGCCTTTTTCTTTCCCATTGGCCAGAGTTTTCAGATGAAGAGACATTTATTAGAACACAGAACATAATGTCCATTTTTAAATTAAACAAAGTGAACCTTTATCCCCATGTTGCCACAGCATACCTGGAGTGGTTTAGGTGATATAGTTTCATCTGTTGGGTGGCTGAAGTGCATGGAAAAAAACCTTCCTACACTAGAATAGTGTAGCTTAAAAAAAAAGGTAACCTAGTAAAGAATTTCTAAAATATAATTACGGTGCCAGAAGTGATGGGGTGGGGGAATGGATTTTGGTGGTTTTTTTGTTGTTGTTTGGTTGGGGTTGTTTTTATTTGGTTGGGTTTTTTGCATTATAGTTTTAAGCAAGGTCATGACCACTATTCTTTTTTCTTAAACTTTTGTCTTTTATTGATTGTTAAATTAAGTAGTTAACATGGATTCCATTAAAATATAAATAGTGTCTTACTTTCATCTTCATTGATACGAGTAAGAAGTTTAGTTTAAACACTTGATTAGTTACACAGATAGCATTAATTCTCTGTTTAGGTTTCTCATAGTTGTTAAATGTAATGGATAAAATAGTCTTATCTGGTATGATGTGACAGTTTGAGTCCATTGCTCTTTTTCCCTGTGTGGAGGCATAAGGCCCAGGTGAAGAGCTGCAATTGAAATATTGAAGCTAAACTGATGAAAGAGATTGTCATTGTAAAGGATTACTCTTTCCCAGTGCTGCCACATTAAGCTTTTCAGTTATAACAATTTTATATATACAAATTAGCCAAATTTTACATTATGAAAATAATGCTCTGTGGATTTGATTTTTTTTTTTTTTTTTTCCTTCTGAAGGGTCAGTTTTCATCAAGTCCTATTCAGGGAGAAGCAAGAGCTTATAGTCTGGGAAGTATAACCAGTCCCACGTTTCCTGAGGGGTCTCCTGCACATAATGGTTCTCCTGCTTTTTCACCAATTGCTTTTCACATAAGAAAAACACCACTCTCAGGTATGGTTTAATTGTATACGTATTACTCTGAGTAATGTATTTTTATTATGAAAACTTCTGAGTTCTTTGTGGAACCTCTTTCTGTTTGGAGATGAGTTCCTGTATTTAGCAGACCAGCAGTCTCCTCCTATATGACATATCTGCTGTTCAGCAGTGAAATACGTGAAACAATGAAATGTATATGCTGACAGCAGATCAACTAGGAAAATATTATGGAAGTAAGGCATTGAGACCTAATAAGAATGAGGAAAAGGGAAAAGGGTTGATTTAGTGTGGGAGGGGTTTTAAAGCCACATGCCTGACCTGAGTCAGGTTACAATTCTGATTTGGCCCAGCCTGAATCATTTTAATGTCAATGGGCAAAGAATCTTTAGCCTGAGCTTTCAAATCATGCCATCATGAAGATTATTTGAAGTGAAATGACTAGTGAAGAAATCACAAACATTCTTTGTCATCATAGCTCTAGCAAATGTCACTGTTTAATGCTGTGTTCATACCTGGTAAAGCTTAACACCTTGTTTATACATGATTATACATGTTTGGCATGATTAAACATATTTTTATAAGCTTTTTACACATTTTGATTGATGATATTTTACACCATTATATATGGAGATTGCACAGCTGTTTTCTCACTTGTTTGATCTTAAACATCATTGCTGACGAAAGTTTAAATGCCTATAGATTGTGTACTGATACTTGTTTAGGAAAGGACCACAGAACCAGCTCTCACCTGAATTTTCCTTTGAATATAGTACTGACATTTGAAAATACAAGGTCTCCAATACAGCAAATCATGTCATAGAAAAGAGATTTCATGGGATAAAAGCTTGCCTTTACCATGGTAGCTGAAATGTACTGGAGGGTTTGATTTTTGGGGTTGCTCGTTTGGTTGGATTGGGAGGCAGCAACTCTGTAGTCGGTTATAAATAATTCAGTGGACTGTAGGGCTTTGAGAAGGATGAGTTTTTCTATCAGATATCAGGTGGAGCTAAACTTTGCTCATTTCTTTTCAGACCAAAGAAAATTTACATTTCGTTCTCCAGATATTCCTTCTTCCTCAAATAGAATGACACCCCCAAGTACAAGAAGTCCTTATATAGATGGTTGTTCTCCAATTAAAAATTGCTCTCCTATGAGGCTTGGAGCCTGCAGAGGAACTGCCCAGTATCAGACCTCTGTCATTAGAATACCAATTGCAGTTGAGAATCATGATGAGGATGAGGAAAACAAGGAAAACGCTTCTCCAGCAGAAGCTCGGTTCCCAGAAATGGATAATGGAATAACCTTACATCAGGAAGACAGTGATACTTTTGCACATGGTACACATCTGGTGGTGGCAACTGTGTCTATAGCACCAGATCACTCTGAAGGTTGTCATCAAAGGTTGTCATCATTTCGGGGTATAGAAGGCTTAAAGGAAAATAATACTGTGGACATGGCTGATGCAGCTGAAGTGTCAGAGGAGAACACTTGGATAAAAGAAACAATTGGCAGTAGCAATACACCAATGACCAGCTTTATGACAGGCATCACTTTCAGTATTGAAAGCTCTCGCATGTGCATGTCACCTCTTGCAGAAAGCAGTGCAATTCCTTGTGACAACAGCAGTATTCAGGTAAAAATAGATCTTCTCGTTTCTTCTTGCAACTGAGCTCAGTGTAACTTGGAATACACATACTAATTTGGGAGTAATTGTAATTTTCTCTTACTGGATATGGCATGCAGGCAGTATCATGACTTTTATCCCTTCCCTCCATCCCCTCTTTTTGGTGGAGTTAGCGTAGCAATCATGATTATTTTTGTGTTGCTGTGCACAGTAGTATGTTTAACTTAATCCAAACTAATTCTGACAGACCTGCTTACAATTTGCTTTTATTATTAACCAGTGGTAGTTGCTTTGTGGGATGAAGTTCTGTTAATCAAGTATAAATCATACCAAGTATCTGAGGGATTTATTTGTGTAGAATGACAGTACATTTTTCAAGCCCTGCTTTTTGATTTCAGGTGGACAGTGGTTACAATACACAGACTTGTGGAAACAGCATTATGGATACTGTGGGGGCTGAAAACAGTTGCAGAGAAAATGATGTGAATACTGTCGTGTTTCAGAATAAATCTCAGCTGCTTAGGACAAAGGTAGGAGTTTAATTGTGGTAAAAAAAGTGATAGGCTTCCCATCTAAAGCATCCATTCCCCATTCTACTTGGTTTCAGGGAGTCTGAGGGGAGAGACTGTCAGGTAATAAAGGTGTTAATGTAGCAGCATTTCAGATACTATGTTGACTAAATGCAGGAAAAATATCTTGAACTGGCAATAAAATTAATATGCTGTATGATAAAAGCAAAGGTTGTTTTGGGGGAAACTGAGGTATATGCATGAATAGTTGTAGTGAGGCTGTTCATAACTCTTGTAGTCTGTCTTACCTTTGTTTCTTTTGCTCTTGCTTTTCATTTATTGCTAAGTTTTTAAACATGTGCCTGTGGAGAAGGACATTTCTGGGGAGAAATTGTCTGCTAATTTTTATAAACTTAGTCTCAAGTGCTAGACCATACGTGGCATGCTGACTGACTTGGTGGGGAGCTTTCTGTGTGGGTACAGTCTTTTGGTTACAAGCCCTTTGATGACCTACCTGGGAAACAAATTACAAAATACACTACACATCTAGCAAGGCTCCTGACCCCTTTATCTTGTGACTGATAGGAAAGAGTTCTACATCTTCCAGAGAATTGTAAGCAAGGCTAGTTTCTTTGGAAGGGAGAGCAAAGATCATCTCCTCTCAGTACTTATGGTCACATGGTGCTACAAACTTAGTAGTTTATGCTCTGCTGTGTCTTGGAAGTCCTTCAAGGGGAGACAGTACTGACCATTAGTACCAGATTATTAAAAAACCCAAAGTAAACCCATTGAGCCCTGACTTCACTTCTGGATGTGACCTGCTAAAAGCTCCTTCTCTGCCAAGGGGAAGTGCACACTGATGGTGTCTTTCAGACCACTGAAAGCAAATTTTAAACTCTGTTCATTTAAGACTAGGACAAATGTGCCTGTACAAGAACAATAGATGGATATTTTGTCATTAACTTCTAAAAATACTCATCTAAGATCCTGCCCTGGTCACCCTGTTAGACATGGATTTTATGTGTGCCTGTACTTACCAGAATGAGTTCTCTGGTATAAAACCTGTCCTAGAGAGACTTGCCAATGTCATGCAGCTTCCTTTTCCACACTGTTAAGTCTTTGAATTGCTGGGTCCTGACTAAACCAAATTTTGCATTTTAGATTAGGAATAAAGTGTGAAGGCATTATGTGCTTCATTCAGATCTTACAACTGAGAACCCCTAGGGAACAACAACAAAAAAAAGCACAGACATTGCTGGCTGAAAGATTTTATTCTGGCTCATTCAGAGCATGTGAGCCCTTGAATTGAGGTGGTTCTTGCAGACAGCACATTTCAAAGATCTGTGTAGAGAAAATGTGTTACTTCATTTCTTTATTTCAGAAGGGTAGATTTGGTACTTAAGGTACTTACTGTACTTGAAAATTGCAGATAGTAAGCTTGGATCTTTTTTGTTTTGGAGAATTTCTGTTAAAATGATTTTAAAACTAACTTTTTCTTATTCACCTAGGAGTGTTCTGTTTTAAGCCATAAGGACAATCAGTTGCTGAGAGCAAAATCTCCAGAGAAGCAATCCTGTTTTCAAAAAGCCAAAACACATAGCACAGTATTTGGTCAAAATGCAACTTGCAACATTTCTGCTTGGAAACATAAAAATGAAAATCAAGTTCAGGGATTTCACAAAAGTGGTATGTAGTTTTCTGATGGAGAACTTAAGCTGTGGTGTCTAATAAATTTTTTATACATATGACCTCAATTACCTGGATTATACCTACTATTTTGCTTTTCTAATGCGAATGTAATGAATGTTTGGTAAATATTAAGGGAGTTTCTAAAAATGTGAGATTTTTCAGGTCTTATTAAGAAATTTATTAGTAGCATTAAGTGATTCTTTTTGAAAATGAAGGTGTCTAAATTAGGTACAGAGAAACAGTAGGTTTATTTCAGAATTGTATTCCTTCTGTGACTAGGGTGGATTCCACGAGCAGCCTAGGATAACTTGCATAGGAACCAGTATGCCTGCAAAAACACCTAGATTTTAAGATGTGTCCCTCCTAAAAACATGAGGGACATTTTTCTTTGTGGGAAAGAAAAAGTAAAAAAGGGCTCTTAGTCTGGGTTTGGATTCCTTTTCTCCAACCAGATTTATTGTGTGGCTTCATAAATATTAGCACTGGTACCAAGAGTAAGTCACTGGACAGAAGTGAACTGCTGGGGTGTGATGGGAGCAAATGCCAAGTTTAGTTCTCTTAGTAATACAAAATAAGCTTTGTGTCAAAAGAAGCTGTTTAGCAATTCTCTGAACAGCTTTTTCATTGGTTTGAGAGAAATCTGTGATCTCTCAGGTTTACCAGGTACTTAAGTAAAATCTATTACTGGTTATTACCTTAAAATAAAAAGATAGTGTTGCTTTGGTAATTGTATTAGTACTAAACTTGGAGTTGATCCTGACACTACCAGTGTCTCTGAAGAACACTTGTGTCCAAATTGATGCTCTGGTACCCTTTGGAAGGAACCTAAGAAGGTGCAATAAGATTTCTTGGTCTCAGTACATCACTAAGAAAATGGTGCAGCCTTTCTTCTGTAAAACTAAACCATTACACCTTTACTTCACTCTTATTTTTAATTCCTAGAATTATTATGTTGCTTACAGAAATTACCAAAATATCTAAATAATTATATTTTTTAAGATTTAACTTTTGCATGCCATTTATTACCAAAAGTATTAATACAAGTAAGCTTTTGATCCTTTCAAGAAAACTATCAATGAATTAAAATGATGGATTGAGGGGGATCAGAAGCCCAGAACAACTCCCTTTGTGTAATCAAATCAGATTTGGTTGAATTTGCTTGTATTTGTTTAAAAGAACCTTCTGGAATTTATAAATGTGAATAGGGAGAAAAAAATCCACATGGTAATCTTGTGGTCTGGCCCTAGTGACCAAGAGGGGAAGAAGAGATAAGGGATACACTGGTATTTCCAGGCTCTGTTTATGTAGAGCTCTGGTAAACTTTGTTGGATTAAGGAAAAAGAGAAGTCCATTCTAACAAGTGTTCAGAGTGGGTGAAGCAGTCTTCCTCTCTTTTCATAACAAGAATGTCCCAGGATACTGGATGGAAGTTCTGCTTTCTGTTCTGTTCCACAACCCACAGAAAAGCTTGTACCAAAGTGACAGACGGTGGCTGATGAGCAGCTGTTGGCACACTAGGCCTGAAATCTATGGGTCAAACCCGAATTTGATGGCAAGACAGCATTTAAAAAAAGTATCAAAAGGGGAGGTGTGAACAGAGTCTTTTGGCATTAAAATTAATGTGATAGACCTGAGAGTTGTGCGTTGTTTGAATAGAACAGTTCTTGAAATACTTTCATTAATAATTTCCTAGTGAAGGCTTTCTGAAAGGCATATTTAAGAAAAAGGGAAATGTCTGTCTGCATCACTTGATTGTAGTTCTCACATTGCAAAAATAAATACAAAAAAAATTAGAAATCTAGCAAGCAAACATGATGTGCATTATTTGTACTTCTGTAGCAATTTAATCACTTTTTCTGTAATGTAATGCATGTGGGATGGACAGTAATGGACTCTAGTGCCATGTATTAGCTAGTTTTGATCTTCAAACAGTGCCCTACTAGAAGCTGGAAATACACTGACTTGCTAACTGTTAAGGGATGAATTTTGTTAAAAGTAGGAAATGAACCCAGACTTCTGGAAATCAAAGTTTATAGAATAGGGCCTTCAAAATGTTCTTAGCTTTAGCTTCTAAGTTTTGCCACTCAAAAGCAGAATACATCTTGTCTGAGATTTTAAAGTTATGTATGACCTTGTGTCATTTCTATTTCTCATTATAATTTTACCAATAATCAATTCAAAGGACTGTACAAAGGATTTATTTTTGCAATTGTGATTACTAAAATAATAATGTAAACTTAATGAACCTTAAGCAGGGTAGTCCAAATTATGATCTTGTTTCTGAATTTTTCTGAGTTATATGTATAATTAAGATCTGGGTTTACTTTTTAACTGAATTTTTTGGTTATTTGTGTAATATGTTTAGTGATCAGAGGCTTTTGAAGTATTCACGAGTGAAAAAGCAATCCCTAAAGTATTTAATTTCTTCCTGTATTAGTGTTTTCTTAAAGGTAAGAAAAAGTAACAGCAGAAATGGGTGAATGCGAGAAGTGCTAAAGGATCCCCACCACCTGGATTGCCTGTATTTTCTCTCCTGTTTTGTAGTCTTCAGCTAGATAGGAAATATTTATTTTATGAAAACATGCATATTTTTTTATTATGTTTGTACAATTGATTTGTAGAAGGAACCTACAGTGCAAATTACCATGGAAATCACTTGACCATTCTGTTTCTGTAGTTGTTTAATGCATTGGTTGGCACACGTTGCACAAAACGGTCATTGTTTACATTAAATTAATATCAGTCATTTTTATGAGAGTCCTTTAACATGTCTAATTGTAAACTGAGTAGTAAAACAGAATAAAGACATTTCTTTAATACATGTTTGCTCAATTACTTCTTTCAGTTCTGAGGTGCTAAAGACAATGCACTGAAGTGCTGACTTCTGTCAGACCCTCAAACCAGTCTAAAGGCCATTAACAAGAAACTCTACAATCAGTTCTTCACTTTGCAGAAATATTTATTTTCACCCACAGGACAAAGGTGTAGATATACATGATTTTAAAATCTGTTCTGCATTCATAGTCATAAAAAAGTAGCTTAAAAAAAAAACTCTTTACAGATTATTAAAACATGTATTTAAAAAGTAAAAACCTGCTTCAAAATTCATTTTGCCCATAGGGAAAAATATGTAAATGCAAGTACTTGTGATTTCTTCTTAACTTATAAATCCAGCTATTTTTGTAGCCTCTTTTTCTTTTTCTCTGGTTCGTCCTTGCTGCTTGCCTCTGCAGACAGACTTGCAGGTGTATCATTTCCTAGTATCTACAGTAAGAAAAGAACAAAAGTCAGAACATTTTTTTTTCTCTTTTTACTATCCTGGTAAAACTTGAGTTCATTTGTACAAACCTTTTACAAACACTGTGTCAACATCAGAAACTTCTGATTTAGAAAATCACCTAAACGAGGGTCTACCATCTTAGAACAATCACAGGTAGAACACTCACCTGAAATAAAAGCTGAAAAAGGCAAAGAGAAGCAGCAGCACCCTTCCTGACAAAACCAGCAGGTTCTTTGCACCCCAACCATCAGCTGGCATTAGCCTTACTTTGTGCCTGTTTTCCAGGTGTCCCTCAGCCTGGAGTCATGCCCACAACAGCTCTTGATGAGCTATAGCTGGTGAGCACAAGCAGAGGGCAGCTCAGCATGTGAATGCACAGTTTTTGAAATCACAGGGATTCAACTCAACACAGGCTCAGGGATGGACATGACAGAGCAGCCCTGCCAAGAAGGACTTGGGGGTGCTGTGTGTGAGAGGCTGGACATGACCCAGCACTGTGCACTCACAGCCCAGAGAGCCAAACGTGTCCTGGGCTGCATCCAAAGCAGCGTGGGCAGCAGGGCAGGGAGGGGATTCTGCCCCTCTGCTCTGCTCTGCTCTGCTGAGAGCCCACCTGGAACACTGCATCAGCTCTGGGGTCCCAGCACAGGAAGGACATGGACCTGTTGGAGTAAGTCCAGAGGAGGGCCACAAAAAGATTAGAGGGTTGGAGCAGCTCTTCTGTGATGAAAGGCTGATAGAGTTGGGGTTGCTCAGCCTGGAGAAGTGATTCTAGGGAGACCTTAGAGCAGCCTTCCAGGACCTGAAAGGGGAGCCTACAAGAAGGCTGAAGAGGGACTTTTCACAAGGGCATGCAGTGACAGGAAAAGGGGGAATGGCTTCCTACCCCTTGCCCCCACAGCTGAAAGAAGGTTTAGTTTAGGTATCAGGAAAACATTCTTTCCTCTGAGTGATGAGACACTGGACCAGGTTTCCCAGAGCAGATGTAGATGCTCCATCCCTGGAAGTGTTCAAGGCCAGGCTGGATGGGGTTTTGAGGAACCTGATCTCATGAAGGGTGTGCCATGGGCAGGGACAAAGGGGCTGGAACTAGATGATCTTTAAAGGTCCTTGCAACCCAAACCATTCTGTGGTTCATGCTCATACAATAGTTCAAAGATCAGAATATTTTTACATGTGTTTGGAAGTGTGATTTCTCAAGGAAAAAAAGTAATAATGTTTGACTGTATAAACAAAAAGAAGCTCTCGCTTATTTTGAGTTGTCTTTTTCATCTGTGATAAGGGATACTCAATTGCTGCAACCATCTGTTTACCAGGAAAGTCACATGTACCTTATTCTAAGAGCACAACTTTGTAATGTCATGCAAAACACTTATCAGGTCTAAAGTGTGAGAATAAGTGAAAAACCCAGTGTCCGAAATGCACAAAGAAGCTAGAACTTCAAAGTTGTGAGACTAGAGACAGTTATTAGGACATTACAGTTCTTACATCATCAAGAGAGAATTTTTATATTGTGGGAGTTGTAAGACAGAACTGGCATTGACAGCCAGCAATTTATATAAAGCTGAGCCACCCATCACAGGTTACACTGTAATTCACTTGAGTAAAGAGAAGATCCTACTGAATTTTGGCAGATTTGCAGAGGGACATTTGATTACAGAACTGTCAAACTCAATACATTGCTTCAGCAAATCATCATCATTCCAAACAGTGGAAATAACCTGATGGGCCCAGAATGGAAGTTTAATATAGAGGGCTCTATTCTTTTCAACAGCCAGTGAAGGCAGACCTGTGTTTTACTGAGAGTGGATATGAAGCCATCATTACAAGCTGCTGCTAAATTATGTTTTTCTTCTGGGTTAAATTTCAGTTTTACCACGTGATGATTTTTTAACAATACAGAAGGATAATTGGTTCTAAGAATTTTGTGCCTTACCTTGGGTTCTACCAAGACCATCCGCATTTTCTGATGTTGGATGTTGGAATCATCTAACATAATGTTCACTTTAACTTTATCAAACACATGTAATGTTGTGTCTTCCACAGTAAGTGATGGCACCTGAAAGTTCAGATTTTGTATAAGTATTATTTGCAATGTCTTAGGTTTTTATACAAATAAATATTTTTGTATGAAAATATCACTGTTACATGTAAATAAAACTAACCAAAAATTACTGTACTGAATATTCAGTGTTGTACATACATTTTTTGTAGGAATTAATCAGATAATTAGATGTCAGTACTGCCTCTCTTACCCTTCTAAATCCAACTAGAATAGATTTTAGTAATTCTGCTGACTTAGCAAATCAAAAAATAGAGGTGTTTGAGAACAACCCTTAAGAATAAGAACATACCTCGCTGTTGTACTCCAGTTTTGGTGTTGGTTTGTCTTTTTCTTCAAAGAAGACTGTTCCTTCTAACCCATACCTGGGAATCAGAACCACAATCGCATTTTTTCTTACAAATAGTATATATGCATCTTCATTTACTACTCCCTTGGTTTTGAAGAACAGCTGTAATAAAAGTAAAACACACAAATAAGAAAAAAAGCGCACTAGAACATTCTCTTCTGAATTACTAATATACTGCCTCAGAAAAATAAAACATTCAAATACACATCTACATTTAGTGATAATTACACAGCACATCCTGAAAGCAGATTTTTAAAAAATCACATAAACCATTTATAACATTACTGTAGTATTAAGCATTCATATTTATAAAAGCACAAAACTAAAAGAATCCTCAAGATGCCGTTCTGAATTTTTCAGAATGAACAAAGTAATGTTTTAAGCATCCCTCAGCCTTTATCATTTCTGCACTCTTGCTTGGTTTTGCCCTAGCAGTGTCCATAGTTCAACAGGACATCTGAGAACTACTTACCTGTGTATGGAATGCAACAGAGGCTCTTTGTGCATATTGTGCCATTTTATGTCGGTAATTGAGATTTTTACACATCTCTGCCAGTCTGTGTTTATCTGTGAGTTCTGGATAAGTGCAGTCTGCTCCTATGGCCACTGCCAAAAGCCGATGGACTATGATATCAGCATACCTGAAAAGATGAAGTTAAAATCATCAATGACATAGCAAGACAGTTTTTCAAAATTAATAAAAAAGTTTCTGAACATACGTTTGGTTTTGTGAATCTTACAGATTTAAGTTTTTGTAATAATGATGGTGTGCTGCCAACTCCATCTCTTTGCTGACCAAAGATACACTGAAGAACCAAAACACCGTTAGACTCTTTGCTGAGATACATTTTTTATTGTACGAGCAAAAGAGACAAAGTTTTATTTTTGGACTACAGAATGATCTCTCACCATGGCATTTTAAGCCAATCTTTCTTCCCTTTCTCATGAAATTAGCCAAGTTTAGTGTAGAATAGTATTTCAATACTATTGATCTGCAAAGCATAAACTTCTTGTTACATAACTTACTAGAACATCAGCCAGGAACTTTTTAATACTTCTGTTAAGAACTAAAATTTACCATTTGGACTCCCAGAAATTCCACAAATTATCCATATAAATGCATAGGAATTTTAATCCACATCTAGGAGATTTCACTTGAAGTGTTTCTAAGGAGCATGATAACAATTATTTTCTTCAAAACTCAGTGACTTCTTGGTCAGAAGAAAAAACTAACATACTTTTCCAAGGAGTATGATTTCATTGCACACAACAGCTGCAACAGCAAATTCTGAATTACCAGTGTTTTCAGATGTAAAATACAGTCTCCTCAAAATTTAAACATAGCTTCCATCTCAAAAATGACTGAGCAAACTCTGCCTCAGTCTCTGGCTAAGACTAATGCTGACTGACCCCAAAGTGCACTTCTATGACAGACATCTGCATTAGGGATGTATTCCTATTATTTTTGCAAGTACTTTTAAAAAATGTTACTAAACCTTAGGAGTCATGGACAGTAAACCTGGGAGCATACATGAAGATGGACCACCAGGTAAGCCACTGCTCTTTCAGCTGCAATTTAACGCTGAACAGAAACTTCTTTTAAATGGACAACAATGCAATTTCTTCACGAATAAATCACTCATTTCTGTTCTCTGAAACTTTCATAAAATACAAGTACCTTCTAATAGGTGAGGTAAAGTGGGTATAAATAGGTGAGGCTAAACCATAGTGATGAAAATCACTATCCATTCCTGAACAGAAATAAACAGCTTGCATCATGCAGCGGGTGGTCAAAATTCGCAGCAGTGTATTCAGGTAGGGGAATGCAGGAGATTCAGCTTTGTCTAAGGATTCAGCTAGAGCCTTTGCTGAATCTGTCCTAATTTCCAAATTCTGGAAGGAGAGAAGGAAAGAAACCAAAAAGGTCAGGTATTACTAGTAAATGTGAAGAATATAAGCAGAACTGTAACAGCTACATCTAGGATAATCTTAGCAACTGGCACAGGTATCACACCTAATAATGTGATAGAATACCACTATTACAAAACCAAACAAACAAAATCCATCCATGCACAGGTCCCTCCCTCATTATTATAGTGCTCTATGCAGAAAATGAAATGCTTGATCAGTAGCCTAGGAATTCAGAAAATATACCCCTTCTGAACTAAGAAATACTTTATGCCAGTATTAAAGAGGTTTTATTTCCTTTGGTTTGATTTTTCTATCCCTTTATTAAATCAGAAGGAATGTAAAAAAACCCTGTGTATTTATGCCACACAAAGATTCTCATCCAAGCACAAGGTAAGTAATTGACTTTATGGTATTTCCTCTGCAAAACTGTTATAATGGATACTTGGAAAAGTGATATGTAAAACTAGTACTGTGTATGACATTTTGTTCCCTGTTTTCACTGTTCTCTAATAAAAATTCAGGTAGTGTGAAAATACGTAATGCAGTTTTAATTTCCAGAAACACAAGGTAAATTTCATCACATAAACAGTTGAGTGCTCTTTCTTTCACATACAGCACTGACAATAAAGTATGATCCAGAGATCAAATTATGGCAAGATAATTGCATTTTTATTAAGAAAGTATAAATATAGTATATTAATACCTAATTGTGATGGTTGAGTCAAAAGTAGTAAAAAAGCCACTTTGGTTTATTTAAAAGAATGTTTACCTATGTACAGGAATTTAGCTTTCCAAGTAAAACATTACTTTAAACATAATTTTCAGAGCACAAATGAAATCATTATTATTATTCCAGTTTTACAGCAGTGGAACATTAAATGGACTAGGTTTAGACTTGTCTATTTATGTCACACTGAGAGAATCTGGGAGTTTCTCTCTTGACCTTAAGAAAAAAAAAGGGGGTAGGGAAAGAGCTGAAGGGAAAGGAAATATGAATGCACATCACACTAACTATGAAGTTACAAGTTTAGCTCAAATAAAAGAGCCACAAACTGGAAAAGTAATTTTTTCTGTTCAGACTCCTTAATTAAACTTGTTTCAGCCTAAATAAACCCCTAGCTGATCTATGGAGAAGATGGAAACTATAAACACATTTTCTTACTTCCTGATGTAAAGAGAAACATGTTATTGGATATGACTGATCAATTTTTAAGTACATCAATAATGTATGTAATCCAAAGCCAAAAACTGACTCAAAAATCACATGGGACTTGGGAGAGGAGAAACATTCACAGCTCACAAATGCTACAATGCAAGACTTAGAGAGTGATGTTTTCTTTACCTAAGAAAGGGTTTAAAAACGTGAGATTCTTCCTTTCACCTAGAGGTACAATTATCCTGCTACAAATGCCAGTGATTTCAGAGTATAACTGATACACTTTCAAAATAGGGTTTTCCAGCCCTTATTCCTGGGTAAGTGGCCAACCAGAGAGAAAATACAGCTTTTCATAATTAATTCACTTAATTACTATGGTAAAAACTTGCCTTGGACTTTGCAGCCTTCACAAGGATGTCGTAATTTGATGGGGGAGGAGCAGGATGTTTCCGGAGCAAGGCAAACTCTGGGAACTCATCATAAATTTTTTGTGCAACAGAAATATTGGCAAGCAACATGAACTCCTCAACCATGGAATTTGTCTCTCTATCAAAAGAAGTATTTTATATTGTTAGAAAAGCATTAGACATTTGAGTGCCTAATGAAGAAACACTCCACCATCCTAACAATATTACATAATATTAACTAGTGGCTTTAAACATTTATACAAGCAGGCAAGCAATTTTAAGACTAAAACCAATGCTTATTAAGCTCCCAATACTGATTCAGAAGAAAAAAAAAACCCTGAAATATTCTACAACATCAAATTAAAGAAGAATGCTCATTAAAATGTCTGAAAAGACCAACAGAAAAAAATTCTTCCTAAGAAGTTCACATATGAAGCATACAGTTCAAAACTCACGAAATAAATACTGGAGTAAAACAGAGGAATTATCAATCTGAGGATCAGCTTGACCAAAGAAGTTGTGGATGCTTTATAATTGGAAGTGTTCAAGCCCAGGCTGGCTGGGGCTTTAAGCAACCTGGTCTAGTGGAAAGTGTCTGGGCCCATGGCAGGGGAGTTAGAACTAGGCAGGCTTTCAAGGTCCCTTCCACCTCAAACCATCCTCCAATTCTATCTGTCCTGTACTGTTATAGGAACTTCCTACCCTATGAACTAAATGTTGCTCCTTAAACATGCCTTTAATTCCATCCCTACCCTGAATTAACTAATAAATAAAATGCATACTTGAGCTCCTTAGTCTGCAGATCAATAGGATCGTGAGTTTCACTGTCCATGTGGAAACGAACTTCTGGTGATGCAAGTGTCAAGGCTCTGGAAGACAGGAAGTGGTATTAAAAAATTACAGTAAAGAAGACAGAACAGCTGAGCTGCAAGCCTGTAACGCCATCTGGGGTTATCACGACACTATAATTTAAAATTAGCAGAAATTAAAAATAAAATTGTGGAATTAATGTTCAAATTTGCAGGAAATGTCATGTGAATATACACTACAGAAGCTCCTAAAATTTCAAATGCTACTCCTCTAGTTATGTTTCTATGACTCTATGAGCTCCATATTGATTGATCTTTTGAAGAAAAAGGTAATATCCCAAGTTTATATTTTTTGGGAAATAAGGATAAGATTTCTTATGCAAATCAAAATGGCAAAATACTTCTCTTTCCCAAGATTTTCAGTAGAAACATGGACATAAGAATCATTATATATTTTGACAGCAAGAACAGTCAGAAAAAAAGGTGGAGGAAAAGGTAACAGGTACACTGCATGGCTTACCCATTATCAATTCTTTTCTTCTTCAGAATTTTTGCTAATTTGTTTAGACCACGTAGGCTAGTAGTAATATCATCATTCATAGTTGCTGAATCGATTCTCATCTGTGCTTCAGCATATGTAAGAGAAGCCTTGAAGAGGTTAAAAAAAACAGACATCATGATACATAAGTGAACCCAAAAAAACCCCTTAGTTCTTTCTGCCTTGCAGAAAGTGCAGCTTTCTGTCATAACTTGGTTCACAATAATACACAGCTTTACATTCAATACCTAAATGTCTGTTACTCACAAAGAAAAATGGACAAATGAGGACAGATCTAGGCAAGATATTTAGATATACCAGGCATTTAAATTGTTTTGTTTTTTTTTTTTGCTGATCACATGTATTTTATACATGAGAGGTCTAATTTTCAGAAATGTATTGAACATCTACAGAATCTACTGAATTTAACAGACTAAGTGCTATGTGTCAGCCATGTCCTATATACATCACACACACAGTAACTGCTCACATAAACACTGCAGCCTTAGAGGCTGAGAAGAACACAGAAGAATTAAACATTTTCTTTATTTTTAGTATTTCAGCACAATTTTCTAATTCTAATAAAATTTAAATCATTAATCAGAAAGAAAACATTATTATCAAGTCTTCTGATCCTTGTTTTTATAATACAGTTTACAGCTTTTTGTTCAGAATTATAGTAATATTTAGATGACTTACCTTAGAATTAATAACACTCTTTGTAAATCTGGTTTTTAGAATTTCAGCCTTAGGGTTCATCTCCCATATGCATGAAAATGCAAGCCTATGAGAGAGAGAGAGAGAGAGAGAGAGAAGGAGGGAAAATTCATTAAAACCCATACATAAATAACTGTAGTTTCTTGTCAGGATCAAAGTATGGATCATATACATATACCTGTCCACATTAGATCTCAGGGAGCATAAGTTGGAACTAAGTAGCTCAGGAACCATATCAATCCTCTGCAAAGTAAAGAATAAAAATAAGTACTTTATAAGTTAGTATTTTAACTTGCTGATTTGTAATATCATAAGAGCTTGGAGATAAGAAATGCTTTTTTTGTCAAGAAAGCTCAGATTTCTGAAAGCAAAGTAAGCCACTTTAAGAAAATTTATTCCAAGATTCATTTTAGTTTTCATCTTTTTAGTAACAGTGATTTCTGAAAAGAAATACCCAGGACTAAGTCTACAGTGTTAATGCACATGATTGGAACCTTCAGAGATTTAGCAATCACAAAAAATGCAAAAACCAATGGAAAAGGCAAAACCAGGCCATTTCTGCAATTTCAGATTGGAATTGAAAGAGTATTCCTGTTTCAGAACCACATGCTAATAATGCTTCAAACCAGAGCTGAATGGGATACTGTCCAGATAATGGCTTTTAAAAGATAAAACGGACAATAAAATTGTCTTAGACAAATTGTCTATGTTTTTTTTCCCTCCTTAGTTCATAGATGTTTCCACTCCCAACAAATAAAAGAGAAGAGCAATGAAAATCCAACCACTTAATCATACAAGAAGCTGTAGGAAACAATTACTTTTTCACACAGATACACTGTTGTTCCTCTTTTTACTGACTCCTCATCCAAAGCATTTCCTGGGCGAATGAAATGACTGACATCTGCAATATGGACACCGACCTGAAAAACAAGCATCACGTTATGCACCTATGAGACAGAAACAGTTCTCAGAGTGAAAGGAACTTTCCCAGATTTTCACAAACCAATTTATTCATTCCCAGCTCCCAAATTTCATAATAATACTTAAAACCTATCATACTGATATTAAAAAAGTGAACAGTTGCAGCAATTACTCAAAAAAGGGAGTTCATACATTTAGGGGAAAGTTATATTCACTACCTATGCAACTTTTCTTTGAGGGCTCAAATAACATCTTTCATGTCCTTCAAGACTCATTGCAAATTTTGTTTTGCTTTTCTGTTTGCTAAACCCTCCATTCTGGGACAGCCTGCTATTATAATTCCAAACTAATTTCTAAAGAAGACAATCTGTCTGAATCAGATATAAGGGGGTAAAGAACTGGTGTTAAGCCTGTAGCTTTTTACTGCTTTATTTTTTTTTATATTAAAGTAATAACTCCACAGGCATTACAGCAGTAGCTTAGTTTTTTTTTTTAATAGTTTCCTATCCTAGCTGTAAATATCTTTGTTTATAATACTTAGCCAAAGCAGTAAACAAATTTTATGTTAAATTCTCATGTTAAATAAAGAAGTTGAATTTAGAAGACACTAAATTCCCACTTTTGACACTGATCTGATGCAAATCAACTCCCTTTTTAATTACCATCCTGCAGCTGTGCAAACACCATTAATTTATTCATAACAGATCTGGAGCTTTGCACATGTCATTTGCCACTACTGCACTCTTTGTAAAATAAAGGAAGAGGTAAATAAATAAATGACTGGAATGATACAATACCTCTATATTTCCATTTCCTATTTCTCTACAATGTAATGCATCATCAATATCTGTACAACCAGGAGGATCAACACTGCAAACATTCAGATGCCTTAAGTCCTCCCTGTACTTCATATCCTGAAATTTAAAAGAAACAAGAAATTGTTTTCAAGAAAATGATCATTTGAGGAAGGCACATTACATAAGATTTTCCCAAGCAACCAAGTATTTTCAGAATGTTTATTTTGTTTTGAGGGTTTTGTTTGTTTGTTTGTTTTAGGACAAGATCAAACCAGAAATGCAGAAACTACAATGATTAAAAAAATAACACAGATGATTAAGTACTAATTTTTTTTTTGTTTGTTTTACAGAAAGGAAGAAGAGAATCAGAACACAACCATAGTTTCATCACAATGTTAAAATTAGCAGGATGAGGAATCAAGATTTTTTAAAGTTACATTTTGACTGATGTCCAGCTAAATGACTTGTCTTGGATACGACTGCTCTCAAGTCCAGCTTTCTAAGCCTAATTAGACATCTAGACAGTTGGAAGGAACTGCACACTTTGGAAGTATCTGCCCTTGCAAAATGGCTACAAAAAGATCTCAGGTATCTTAGACTACACAATGGACTTTAGAGAGCTAGTTTACATAAAGATTGCTCCTGTTTCCACATTCAGAAAAACAAAAAGGGGTAGGCAGTAAATTAGAAGAGAAGTAGCAGACCTCCAGGAAATTAGAATGCAAACCCAAAAACTTTCAGCCCAGCCCAAATCAAAAAATATCAGGCTCAAGTTGTTCCCTAATGACATCTTCCCATAAATTCTAAAGCAACTACTTCCTGTATTTAAGCTACTGGAGAAAATGTGAAATTGACTAACTATTTAAATGAGCAATTTAAATAAAACTTAAATTACTATATTACAGAAGAAATATATTAAAGTCTCTATGCCTCAGATTAACTGGGATGACACACAGGCTGCCACATTTGGTTACAAAGCTGTTTTGCAAGATTAAAAACTCTGAGGGACAACTTGGAATTGCAGTCTCTCTCCTTTGCAAAAAAATTTCTTATATTTTTATTCTTTAACAAAACCTGTAGCATCATCTTTCTTTTAAAATATTTATCCCCAACAAATGCAGTTTTGGCTAAAACACAAAAACTAGAAGAGGTCTTGTTTCCATAGGAAATCCAGCTGAAAGTTCACACTAAGACAGAACAGTCCTGGACAACATTTCTCATCTATTTCTGATGCATTGGGATGTTAAAGAATGTCACAGAAGGACAAAGTGCAGTAATTACTACAATAATTTACAAATTATTACCTCCTCTGTAATGCTCCATGGCATTTTTGGTAGGAAACTAAGGACAGCCTGGGAAAAGGCCTGGTGAGGGACATCATGTTCAAGCAGAAGAACTTCTGTCTCTGTCTCTTTATCTCCAGCACTTCCCAAATTCTTTACAAAATGACCCTGAGGAATAATACAGGCACATACACACACACATATCAAGCAACACCATTTGTCCAAAAATAAGTATTTAAGAACATTAACTCTTAGGTTATTCTTATGTTAAAACTACACAGTAGAAGCAATCTTTTTTAATTTGGCTAACTTTCTCACATATAAGAGAAATTTAATTTTAACCATTTATTTGATTCAGTAACTCTAAATCGAGTCCATCCAGCCTCTTTTCTTAGAATGGCTCTAAATTCTCCACAATTAAGACTCCAAAAATTATAAACAGGAAACCATTTTTGCAGGAAGGAAAAATTGCTGCTGCAAAAGCAGCAGAACTAATACTCTCATTTCTCTATGGGTTTGCCTTGTGCCACACATCTCACACCCTACCACCACATCAATTCTGCCTTCTTCCTCATTTCTCTGCAGTAATGCTGTCTTTGTGTTAATTCTTCTTCCATATATTCCATGTTGCCTTCATTTCTCTAAACCAGTGAGAGACACCTGAGCTCTGCTTCATTACAAGCTGTGCATTCCCACATGAGCCACTGGAAGATTCTTCAGGACCTGGCTAGTGTTCAACCCTCATGGAAGGCAGTGTCCTCAGTTTCTCACACAGCCTCCATTATTCACAATGAATTTTTAACTACTTTTAACCTATTGGCAATTTGATTGCATTTGGTGCATTTGTCAAATACCTGCTAGAACAGTGACTGGTATGTGCAAATGAGCAAAATCAGAGCGAAAGATTCACTTTTCTAGGCACCCAGACTAAAGACCCTGGTTAATCCATATAAAGCACTTTAAGCAGCACATATATGTTCTCTGTAGGACTGAATAAGTATGTTTTTTTTAAGTATGATAGCCACATAGCTGATGATAGGAGCAAATTAAATCATTTAGGGACTTCCTTAATTTAAATCATCAAATGGCACTCCAAGAATTTAAACTGTCAACACTTCTTGCAGTTACTCAGTGTTGCAGATAATAAATATTTTACCTAAGAAACACAATGTCAGACAGTTAAAAGTTCAGAAGAAAATACCTAAACTTACATTAGGATACCTGGAATTCCTGGGCCAACCATCAATAGCAACAATTATTCTTTGCCCTTCCAACGTGTCTGCTTGTCTGGTTTCTATTCGAATGCGAGGAATTCTGCGATCAGCCGGGGTAAACAAATGGCGCCTTGCCTATGAACAACCAGAAAAAAGAACAACTAATTTACAAATAAAGAAAAAAACCCAACCCTGAACTTAGAATAAGTGGATTATTTCCTCACCTCTTTGATCTGTGACTTGGAAAGCATCCCACAATACGGCCTCCAGTTTCGCTTTATAATGCCCACTACTCTCCCCGTAGGCCTCAGCATGTCCTTGCTAACAGAAGTCTTCAGCTGGTAGAACACAGGTTAAAAACACAAAACTGTTTGAACTCACGTTAAACCTTAGTAGCAACACTTTGTAACTCACTACAACAACATAAATTCTATAATGACTTCATTACTAGAACCTCCTGTGCCTCCCTGTGCTTTGCATGACTTTTAATATTTTCAGTATGTGACACAACTACTTAGCTATGACTTAGCAGAGACAATGGGAGAAGAAAGACAGTGTCCTTCAGTCTTTTTCTGCTGTTCTTCATTTTTCTGAAATGATGTCCACTAAGAAAACCTCAAAAAATAACATTTTCCATCTTATTTTACAAGCTATTATTTTAATTTTTTGGAGTCCTTTTATGCTGCCTGTAAATTCTCCAGTACTTCTCCACATAATTATTAAAAAACATGCCCATGAAATTCAGTGGAAAAATAATTTTTTAAGAAATTATCTTCTTGTGAGGGCATACATGCATGTATGCACATTAAGTGGAATTACTGTAAGACCCCAAAATATTTTACAACAGGTTCCAAATGTATGTATTGCCTATAAAAGGTGACTTGCAGCATGATGCAACACCTGCTCCTACTCTAAGAAATCCTAATCTACATATCAGTAAATACTGATTTACATTATTACATGATTACCATTCAGTAACTTTCAGATTTATTCAGCTTAATAAAGTAATGTGGGAATTTCTAGCAGAGACTAATTGAAAATTATCCATTCTATCCACCATCTCATTTTTAACAAGACTGTACAACCACGATTAAGTTTCATAATTTCTGTATTCACATTTTATAAAGAGGATATATAAATCTAAAGCCTAACATTCTCAGGGTACCACAGATTTAATCTCTTTTGTAAACCACAGTTCAGTAAAATTATTTCTTTCATACAATGTTTTCTTTCTCCTCTTCATTTTCAACGTCCTCTTCATTCTGGCCATCATCTTGCAAGACCACTGAGGATGGTGCCACCCATTCACTTTTTGCCAACAGCTCCACGGCTACAACATCTTCATGAATTGCTCGGTTTAAATGTTTCAGACCCTGTATAATTATCTGGATTTTTTAGGAAAAAAAATGGAAATGCAAATATTCATGATGATGAAAACAGAAGGCCCAAATCTAAGCAGTGTAACAGAAGAATAAACATGTATGACAGGCTCTACCTTCCACAGAACATTTTAAAGTATATTTGTGATGCACTTTTTTCCTTTGCCGAGGTCTTTTACAGTACATATGATCTTATTTCAAGATTCCAATTGTTTCTGTAAGAAATATGTTTTCCCCCTGGTTTTTTGTCTTTTTTTTAAAAAATTAAATCACACAATCCTATTTTTGCAGGATAGGGGATTCCACGTGCTACTGAGAAAGAGGAACAAAAGAGAGACCAGAGAAGCACCTCCAGCTACCACAAATAGGGAGGGAGGAGACAACTGTCACTGCTTGGAAACAGTATCTGTACCACTGCACCAACTGAGAATCCAGCAGGCAGGCAGGTGGATTAACTTCTGAGTGGGAAACAGCCCATCTACTCCTTACCAGGCAGGAAAATAGCAGGGCAAACAAAGGAGGAGAACCCCACAAGGGCTCATGAGGTCAAGAAAAACTATTAACAACCAAGATTCATCTTTATTTTACCAATTACTTTATCAAACTGTAATTTTAAATACATTATTCTTTTTCCAAAAAGAACATAGTCAGCATTTCAGCAGTCTATATCCATATGAATAAAAATGAAAATATCAGAAAAAAATCAGGAAAAAAACAGAAGAGTAAAAAATTACTAATGCGCTCCATTTTAGCATATGTCACCCTGAAAGAATTAAATTTTAAGTCATTACTAAGGCTAGTTAAAGTTTACAGCATGGAGGTAAAAGGAAAACTCACCTCTTTACTCTCTTCAGCATCTCCATGAACCCAAACAGTAGCTTCAAGATAATTCTCTCTGCTTGCCCTGTAAGTTCCTTGGAGGTAAATACCAGATTTTATTCCTTGCTGCAATTTGCTAAGAGGAATATGTTCTGGGAATATTATTTTTCCACCTTCTATTCCTTTCTTTAGAGGAAAAAAGAAAAATAGGAGAGGAAATTTTCAGTATTTTATATTCATGTTAATTTCAAAACTGAGCTCAGGAACATGACATACTTGATCTAACAAACTCCCTAATTCTACCTGTGTGTAGATATGAATATGCACAATAATGAAAAACTATTATTAAGCTGTACTTTTTCTAATGAAGCATCAAAAGAATAAAAATGTGGCAATTCTAGGAACTTTTCCTGTTTTCCTGCAGTGACTTAAAAACATACTGCACAGTTTTATGTTGATTTGAATATGGTGACTAAAGAGATACTTAACAAAGAAAGTATTAGTGTAGTAAGCAGTATGGCACACAGTGTATATACTGCAAGCTATGGGAAACACTATGAAAATTCATCACTGTGATGAACTTTGGAGCAGTCAGACAATGGCTTACACCTGAATGATCTACAGTTAACTGCTGGGAACACCTGAGCCCTGCACTTTCTTCACCCTCTTGCATAGAGCCCTATTCTGTTACAACAGACTCTGATGAAATTAACTTTCCCGTTTTTGTGGTGAGTGTTCAGCTGTATCAATTGTATGTGAACACGTAAGTCTTGATTCTGATAAACACAAAGCATAGGTAGAAGAGGATGTAGCTCATCTTTGAGCTGCAGCCTACATTTATGTCAACTTATCACCAAATGAAAATGCTTTTGAGCAATAACCTAATTTTCCAGCAGACAAAGATCGAAATGGTTTGCAATATATTTTTTGTTTTCATTTTGTTTCAATTGTTTCTCATATTTACACATTTTATTTAACCAACTGTTATTATTCTCATCTTCACAACAGTTACCTAAAGCAAGTGGCTTTTTACAGATAACAAGACACATACTAACAGGCATATACACAGAACAGAAAATGGCTGCAGTATTTCCTTTTTACTTTTCAGTTTTCGAAAAGTTAATTGCTAAACTGGTAATAAAGTACAGACTCCTTGTACTCTAAACTGATGCCAGTACCCTGACATACAGTATGCAATATTATACTGCAAGCCATTTGTGATTAATTTATTTTATGAAAACAAAATAAAAACATACCCCTTCATCAGATACACAAGCAAGACGATCTACAAGCTCAGGATTAGCTGTCAAGCTTTTTATATACTCCTCACCTACAAAAGCACACACATAAATATTTATGCAAGAGATGCATGGGATTTAGGTATGAAGTGACTGCTCAGTTTATTGGAGCAATAAATTAAACACACATAGTACTTCACTTACATGTATAAGCAGTTATCCCTTCCTCCAGAGCTTTCTCTTTATTACTTCTGTCATTTGTTAAAAAGATGACTTGAATCTTCTCCCCATCCTCTGTTTTCTTCAGGTGTTCATTGTACCATTTCACTGCGACCCGAATGGCTCTGTCGTTGCGGTCGTTAGAAGTTTCTCCCCGTGCTTGCTCTATGTACGTTTCTCTAAATACATTTTAAGAACAAAGTGGGGTGTTTGACAAAGCAAAACAAATCCCAACATCTATCTATACTTAGAATTTGCAGACAAACAAGATCAAGGCTGTTAGGCCAAAAGAATCATTGTGGTACCCATTTTTGTAACATGTTTTGAAACACTCCTTAGGCCACTGAAGGGCCAGGAGACAGGTGGGTAAAGGAAAATAGGAAGGAAGTTTTAATTTCTAATACAACTTTCTCACAACTTTTTCAATTGAAGAGGTTTGCACTCAAGCTGTTAGAACTATGGAGTCAACATTCCTAGAACTATGATACTGCAGTTTTGGAAACTAATTGTGAGGCAAATTGTGAAAGAAATAAAGGCAAATTAATTGTATCTCCATTTCTTGGAGCTTTCTGTCACTCACTTAATGGGTTTTTGAATTCTGCTACGGACTAAGCTGATGATTAAAGCATAAGAATATGTTTAAAAGGGACACTAAAATGGAAAATCAGTATCTTACTGCTCAAGGTAACAGTGCTGTCTGTAAAGCTTATTCAATATTCTAACCCCCTTTTCATAACATATAAAGATTTATACTAATTATAAACAGAAAAGCTCCTGCAACATACCAACAGGATTCCTCAGAAACAGAGTTCTGACATCAGTCTAATTTTTCTTCCAGTCCACATGTTCCAGTTTTGTTTCCCACTTTCTTTTACTGGGTATCAGCACAACTTTATTATACACCATTCCACCCCTTACCTGTGATGCTCATTGGTGAAAGAATAGAAATGTTTTTCTGGGTTTTGAATCACGTCCCTAATTCGCTTGTACACTGGCGCACTCCGATTCCTGACTTCTTGCAGGACTGTCTGCAGCACAATGACATTCTTAATAACAGGATCTTCAAGGATATCAATCTGAGGAACAAAATGGAAATGAATCAAAATTGTTGTTTAATTCTACCCAAGAACAGGATTTGAAATAGTTCCTTGGCTGATACATGAAAAGCTAACATGAATAATGAGTGGCACTACTTCTGCCTTCTTCTCTCCCCATTGGGAAATTCAACAGTGTATTATGTTGCTTTCTCCTCCTTGTGGGAAAAAAGTCAAATAGGATTTTCCAGCCTCTCTGTGACCTGAAGTGAACCTAAGGACTTATTCTGACTTCCAATAAATTCATCCCAAATGTGTGCAAGATTCCAAAAATATTTAAGGCAAAGTATACACTACACATTTTGCTTACATAAAACGGGTTCCTATAAAATTCACCCTTAGTAAACAAAATGTAACTATGCACAATCTCACAGAACTCTGACATAATTTATAGGCTGTCTGCCTTTGTAAGGAATGCAAGCCATAAAATGGTACCCAACTATTCTTACACAAGTGACGTGCCTATGCATGTGTAAGCTTGAGTTCTCCAGAAACAATCCCACTGTTAAACTGAAATTTTCATTTCCATGGAGTCAAATCAACAAGAATGCTGCGAGCTGCTCTTTGCCTTTAAAAGACCTTTTTCTTTTTTAAGGAATTTTGTTAAATTTTTCAGCACTTTTCTTTGCCAACTCCTGACAGCAAGACAGAGAAATGTACACCAGAGACACATGTAATCTGTTGGGAGAGAAAGATGGGAGCTTCAGTTCCTATGTTTGTGGCAAGAAACTGAGCAAACTCACCAACAAAATGATACAGTAGTAAGGCTCTAGAGGGTCTAGCTAAAAGAATTAAAAGCAATAACAGACCAAGCTTCTGGGAACCCAACATGAAAGATTTAGAGCCATGTTCATAGGGGAAGAAATTCAGCATTATTTTATATATAATCTGAAGCACCATGGCAAGTCTTACTGTGGCAAAACTGTTTCAGCTTCTAGGCAAAACCTTTCCCTATCGTTAGCAAGACTTCTTAATGCCCACTTCCCCAGTTTGCATCAGCACACCCTGGCACATTCTCAGAGCATTCTATAGGACACACACACAAACTCCACCAACAGACACCACCAAGTCCATTTGTAAGAGGCTGAAAACATCCCTCGACCTGCTGTTTCGGGACAAAAATCCTGACAATTTTTGGGATCTCTGCAAAAACACCCAAGCGTTGTGCACCTCTCCAGAGTATTCCACATTCATGAACATTCATGAGTTAGTTCCAGTCTCCAATGTCTGCACAGGGCTGTTCTACCTTATTCAAAGGTATTCAAACATAATCAAAGAAAAATAAACATCAAGCCTGGGAATTCCTCACAGCCTCAAAGACTACTGTCTGCCCTGCTCAGACTCAAACCCTTGCACAATTATTGATGGCAGCAGAGTAAAGCTGCCCGTGCTGCCTGAGTTGTACATGGGATCATTTCACACCTTCTATTCCTTATTCCTTGCATGAAATCAACATCACAATATAAAGAATCTAAAGCTACATCCTGAAAAACAGAAGAGGCATTTAGAAAAAAATCAGCGACCACAGAAGATCCGAATATTTAGTGATGACAAGAGGATTCCAATCGCTATTTCAGAGTCCACCAACTTTCTCTGCTTGAATTTTCATAACCGTATCAGACCACAACGAGCAAAATAAATAAATAAATAAA
>VZRX01020830.1:0-33986 GCA_013398075.1 Notiomystis cincta
CACAGGCAGAGAGCACAGGCAGACAGCACAGGCAGAGAGTACAGGCAGAGAGCACAGGCAGCAGCCAGCTCAGCTCCACGGGGAGGAGAGCACAGTCTGCACAAGGCAGAGCCACTGGCACAGCCCCGAGGAGGAGGACTCTGCCAGGACACTCACCCAAGGGGTGAGGAGCCGTGTCAGCCAGCCCTGCCACTTCTTCTCTGCAGCTTCTTCTCTAGGAAAAGACTGAAATAACAGCTAGGAAATAGCTAATAAATGTACTGGCCACTATATTTTGGAACTGTGTTAAATTAAATCAGAGAAGCGCATATCATTCTGGGACAAGAGTGCCGGATTAGCAATTATTCTGGAATTTCCCCTTTAAATTCATATCACCTGTTACTCTGAAATAACCACACCTCCAGAAAAGTCCCAAGGCTCCAAGCCATAGGATCTACTCCTTAAGACTATATTGAAATCTCCCCATTTCATTTTCACACCTCTGTATATGTGCTTCCAGTTTGCAGCCCTTGTGAAATTTAATTTCCTCAACCCACCAGGCTGCTAATCTTCAGTAAAGATGTATCCCAGTCTAAAAACAGAATTGCAGAAGGAAAGAAGCTGCTAATCCTCTGGCCACAGCTATCACAGGCTCAGCAGGTTCTTCCAGCTCATCAAGTCGACATGAATCAGAAGGGCTTGTGACACAGGATGTGAAGATGAGGAGTCAGAGGTGGATTTACAGAGAAATTCTTCCTTTATCCCAAATGTTCAGCAACACTTCTGTGGAATTAGCCCACCTACATTTCCATGATCTGTATTATCCTCTGGACTATCTACCATCCTTCCTACCTCTGCTTCTAGACAGGATGTAACATCTTTTCAGCAGTATGTCACTGGTGATAAACTGCTCATCCCATTGCTAGTCCTAGAAAGCCAGCCTACACACACACACACATTGTTAATCAAGACAGTGGTAATAAAGGGAAAAAAGAGAGTCCCTTGCTGAGACCACCAAGCTGAGTAAAGCTGGGGAAGCACAAAGACACACAAACCCAAAAATAGCAATGGCACTTGTTCTAGCTTTGCTTTACCTGCTGCACCTTTTCCTGGCACTTTTCCTGGCCCAGGCTGAGGTAGGGAATAAGAAGATTGGGAGCACTGCAAGTGCACCTTAAGAAGAGCACTGGGTTTCTCCACTTTTCTGTTCCTCGTGCTCCACTCCCCATTCATGGAGAACTGAGCACAGGAGAGGCAGCAGCTGCAGGAGCCAGCACCAGCTCCTGCTCTGCTTACCCTCCATTTACCCCTGCATGCACTGAGCCTGGGCTGCTGCTGCTTTTCAGGAATTTCTGTTGTACACTGTTAACCAGGAGAGGAGCTGTTTCACCCATCACTGGACTCCAAAAGCTGCCACAGCTACACCAGGTATTCCTGCAGGAGCAAGAGGGGAAGCACAGGTTCCTGCAAAGAGGGAGGTGCCAGGACATCCTGCAAGGCACACAGGACTTGCTGCAACCCTTGACATTCACCTCCCATCCTGAGCTCCCTCTGCAGAGAGGAGACTCCTTGTATGGGTAAAGCCTCTCATGTGCTGCTGCTTATTTTAGGGGAGAAAGGGCCATTTCCATAGTTGCACATAGTGCTTTTTTCTCTTAAATTGCCTTGCATCCCCGGGATAATTCTATGAATGATGAGGTTCATTTTTAACCCCAAAAGCCAACAAATAAAAAAACCCCCCATACAATTCTTGTCCTCCTTCATAAAGAGAGATGTAAAAATAGCCCCCACCCAATAAAAAGACTAATAACTGTTTTTCCTCTGATAAAATACCTCTGTTGTAAAGCCCTCACTAAGAACACGTCTAAATGTAACAAAAGTGGGTTCATGATTGTGTGAATTCTATTAAGTAAATCTCCTGCTACACCTACTCCATTGCTCTCTTTTTCTTCCCAAGGTAATTAACATCTCTGCAAAGTTGGCTTCCCACCTCCTCCACTCAGTCTAAATCTCTAAAATCTCCTATTTTTGCTTTGACATCTGACTAGAATTTTTTTTCCTTTTAGGCACAGCATACACATCCACCCACCCACACGATTCAAAGCACCAGCAGCTGTTTCATGAAGAAAATCTACAGCAAGGGTTTTCAAACCCTCTGGAACAAATTGTTACCCAGGAATTTCATGCAACAATTTACAAAATATATAAAGCAAGATGCTTGTGTATTATTTTCATATGAGAAATTAAATTCCTAACTTATTACAGAAAGGGAGAAGGATATAGTGGAGTCTCCTTTTTTTTCCCCTAGTGGTTAATATTGGGGTGAGGGAGAAGGCTGTTTTGACTACAATTAGAAAAATATATGAAACTTTACATAGACACATTGTATTTACATTTTGGGAGATTTAATAAAAGCATATCATCTTTGTGTGCAGTACAACCACATCCCTAAGTTAATGATTTAGGCACTGACAATCTTCTGCATTCTTCAAGTTTATGACAACAGCCTCACTAAACCCTGAAGGTCCCTTTTGAAAGGCAGGAATGGCACAACCACGTGGCATCATTAAAGACTCCTCTGCTCTTCAGCAACCTACACACCCTGGGAGTGGTCAGCAACAGATAGCTTAGTTCCTCTCCAGAATCTGGAAAAACTGTTCCTTGGCATGAGCAATGGCCATGATGGACAGGTACATTATTTTTAGGAGGTAACAGGATGTCCAAGTCTCTCCACAATCACCTCACATGGTTTCACCAACCTCTCTGGTTCAGGTGCTCCACACCACACTCAGGTCTGGTGATCAGAAACCACTTGTGTGACTGGAACTCTTGTTTTGACAGAGCTTTTCTGAGTAATTTTACAGAGGGGTTTTAAAAAGGAAAAATCAATCCAGACCAAAGCTTCCCTACTTGCTGATAAGTGGTACAGCAAGAAATCCTTAGCAAGGATTTTTATCTTTTCTTTCTAGTGAGTAACAAATTTCACTTCTGGAAAGGTTTTTGCAACCTCCTGGATTCAGCTGTGTGTGGTCTTTCCAGAGCCACACAACACACATAGAAGCAGAAAAATGAGCCAGATAGGAACAAACAGTGGCAGATGTGCTTCTGCTCTTCTGTCAAGGATACAGCTGTTGACAGCACTCTGGTATGTTTTCTCCTAAGCTTACTAACCAGCTTCTGAAGGATTTACTTCCAGAAATAATCCAGGAAATGAACAGAGGATTTTTCACATTTCAAAGTTAATAACTTGGAAAGAGATTAATATAGAAACATTTAAGTGGTATGAGTTCCACAGCTCTAGACTTTAATTTTTTTCTAAACCAGAACACAACCTCAGGAGATGACCATGATTTCTGGTTGATTCAATCTCAAGTGACCCACCAAATTTCCTGGCATTTACTTTGCTCCCTTAGTCAGCTTTTGACAAGCTCTCTTTTTCACCTGGAGTCCTAGGTCTTTTTTTGTGCAAACATTTTAAACTTTTCCTTCTGTTCTTGGCTCATCTCCACCAGTATTAGCAGTTCTGAAACTCCTATTGCAGCTAAGCCCTAACAATTTTTTCTCATCCTCTGAATACTCAAAGACCTGTTCACACAAGTGCATCCAATATAACCAGCTCTACCTATCTGAACCTGTCTTGGCAACTGTTGACAATTCTCCTGCAGACACAATTCCAGGCAATGTACTATCCTCCCAGTTATTAAATCCTGCACCTCCCCTCAGCCTGAATTGCTGAATACCTGATATCACCTTAAGCAAATAAAGCATGATGCAAGTGAGTAGTCTCATCCTTGACTGACAGCTCTGCTTCTCCTTTCTGCTGTATTTCTCCCTCACCAAATTCCAAAGAAAATGTTCTCGAGTTATTTGAATGTTTAGAGAGGAACCAAAACTCAAGCAACTTTAGTCAAGCCAAGTACAGCCCTAGCACAGACACCACAAATATCTGAAGATCATCAGGGACTGTTGTTTTCCTTAATTTCATTCACTCTTATTTCAAAGATGTCTTTGTGAGGAATATAAGTCTATGGAGCAGAAGGATCCAGCACACCCCTCAGTGTGCTCACCCCAGACACTGATCCCCACGTTAAAATGTCCATGTCCTTTCCTATTCCTGTCTGTCCTGCTCCAGCCTGCCCTAACCCAAACATTCCCATTTCTCTTTGATACTCCATGGGATCCCTTTGGAACATTACACCTGGGCACACCTTTGAGGTGCCCAACCCAGCACCCCATGCAGACCCTCCTGCCTTGCACCCTGGCTGCAGGGCTGCTGCCCCCCAGCCTGCCCCAGAGAAGCAACCCCCACCTAGGAGGCACCAGCATCACCCCCTGAGGGCAATTTCTCCTTAAATTGAGAGTTCTCTCTGAATCATTCCAACTGGTGCTAAAAAATCTGGAAGCTGCATCACCACAACTCTAACACCTTTAAATGAAATCAGAAAACAGCTATTAAAAATATTAATTATTTACTGCAAGTTGTTTCACTGTCTGAGTGAAAGACAGGTTCCAGCTTAGGTTAGGCTGGTGGGCTGTGACTCAGGCCAGGACAGATGTTCTGCTCTCAATCTGATCATC
The DNA here is from genome assembly GCA_013398075.1 of Notiomystis cincta. Classification (NCBI taxonomy): domain Eukaryota; kingdom Metazoa; phylum Chordata; class Aves; order Passeriformes; family Notiomystidae; genus Notiomystis; species Notiomystis cincta. Next base: position 4,558 of record VZRX01020830.1, read on the forward strand.
CTACAAAATGAAGGAGAACTCTACAAAAGGAGCAGCTGCACCTCAGAGAGCAGTTCAATCCAGTTTCATTAGTTACAGCAACAACAAGACCAAAAGGCACCACAAAAAGCAGCTTGAGATCACTCAAGCATCTTTTACAAAGTCTTTTGTTGAGCACTACTGGTATTAGAACATGTCTCCAGCAGCTGAGCACCATTCTCCAGCTGGGAGATCTGAACCAGGAAAAGTACAGAACACACCTGATGAGACTGATGAAATGACACCAAATTATTTCAAAGGCTTTAGTATGGATTAACAGGATATATACACTGTTAATACAGTTACTATTGTTGTTCTGTCTCAATAGTATTTATCTATTCTATTCTTATACATTCTATTATTTATTTGGGATGGTCCTGTGAAGAGCCAAGAGTTGAAATTGATGAGCCTTGTGAGTCCTTTCTAACACAGGATAATTTATATTTTATGGTTCTGTGACTATGTAATGTATACAGGAAATCATAAAGCCCCAACTGATGCTTTTACTTAACAGCCATTTCAGTAGCATAAAAGCAATGAGATGTTTATTGTAACATGCACACTGGAAGACAGGACTATGCATTAAAATTTTATTTTATACCACATTTTGTATTCCAAAAGACACAGTGTAATTTTTATATGGGGCATTAATTAGTTCCATTTGTTGACTCTGGTATCATCTACAGTGCTAGGAGTCATGTTGAAATTAGCCCCAATAGCTCATGAAACAACACGCTATGATAAAGAGGGGATGAAAGCCATCAAATATGCTTAAATTTCTGTATTACAGCAACAGCTAGACCAGTATTGGAAATCCTCTTTTGTAACATATGGAGGTTTCTTTAGTGGACAGGTATGGACAAGAAGGGAGATCAAAACCTGGGCTCCCTCGCACTGGTTTGCCCTAATGCAGTGTCACCCTTCAGCTGGATGATTTCTGGGCACGGTGTCACATGCTGCCTTTTGAGGAAAGGTCATCACAGCATCACATGCTGCCTTTCCATGAAAGGTCCTTTCCATCTTGGTTCTCAGTGTCAGACATTTAAGTAACACTGAGCTCACACTCCTCCCTCCCATCCATGTTGTATGGCTGGCACACTTTCAAGGACCACCAGAAAAGATTTCCCACCCAGCCTGGAAGAAACTGCATGGCAGAAGTTGTCTAAGAAAAAAAAAATCCTTCTCAGTTACCCACTGGTAAAAAATAAAAGCTTAGAGAAGATGGAATTAAACATATTTTATTTTAATCCGATTTTACTAGCAGGGACTCTCTGGAAATCACAGTCCTGCCAGTGCTGCAGTCAGCAAAACAATCTTCAGGGTGAGGAGTGGAGCCTGTTGGCCTTTGAGCAGGCAAAGGGCAGCTGGCTGGGACCCCAGCAGCACCACACTCCCCCAGGACACAGCACATGGCACTCCTGACAAGCAAGGGCCATAAATAAAACTAGGGCAGGCAAAACTAGAAATCAAAGACTCTCCCTCCCTTTGACAAAACACACAAATACCCTCACCCACACCTTTCAAAATCATAGCATTTCAGGATTTATCTATAGACATTAAAAGAAAAACCAACACACCACTTTGTAAGGTCACTTTTCATTTACTTTTACATCCCTTTATCTGCTGGCTGTAAAACATCCACTGTAGTTCCATTACAGAACTATTAAACCTGAAAAATTAGGTAGTTAAAAAACACAGGTATTTAAGAAAGGGTTGGCATTTAAAAAGCAGAACACTGTACACTGCTGCACCTAATTCAGTGGGTGCAGGGTCTGGTGAACACACACTGACACTCTGAATGCCAAGTGAGAAGCCAATATTTTGATTGTTGCTGCCACACATTATCACAAATCATACCCATGAGGTCTTAGAGGCAGAGTTAAATGCTGCCACACCAACGCAGACCCCTGGTGAGGTACACACTGCCAGAAGCCTTTTATAACTCAGTGCCAAAAATTTTGTAATATATAAATTACTTGGTAGGGTTTTTTTTCCTGAGAAAGGGTTGCTGTTGGTTTAATGGCTGAATTTACGTCAATGGAAGAAAAAAACAGAATTAAAATATCTAGCCAGATGAAGGAATTTCATCTGTGCTACCATACCCTACAATTGTTTTCCTGTGAAAGAAAAGATTCTCAAGTCTAAGAGTCACCTTTTGGCAAAATACTCTAAGATATTTTTAACAACTATGCCTTAAAATAATTCCTTTTCCATGGGCAAAGAAAAAGATCTGTTTTGAGCCTCTGAACACATCACTGGAAGAACTCAATTTCCTCTGTGTGCTGAGGACACCTGCCTCCAGTCGTGACAAGAAGAAAAGCGTGGTCATAAAGAGGTGGGCAGCTATTAAATTAGGTAGCAATTAGTTCCCTGGTACAGGAACTGAGAAAGCCAGGAATACATCAACTATTAGCAGATTTACATACCAGCCCTCCTTACCTCCCTAAATATCTGCTGCCACAGGCTGCTTGGGCTCTGTCCCTGCCAGCTCCATTGTCCCCTGTAAATCACACTGTCCCCTGCATAGATGCCACTCCATCAAACAGCTTCATCACACCATACAATGTACTGTATTCACTTTGGGGAACACTAGGTGAATACTGATCAGCAAAATTTGGCCCATATTCCTATTCTTACTAATTGCAATTTACTTCAGAAACAGACACACTAATTTTGCTTTCCCAGCATAGCAATTTTGCTGGTTCTCTCTTCAATACTTTCATACACTTATGCCCAACTTAGCTGCTGATCTCCAATATTCGAGGTAATTATCAGGTAATAAACTCTAAATGAACTAGAAACTGGGAATGAGTGTCAGCTGACTGTGTTTTTTCCTCAGAAAACAGTCTTTATTTCTGTATCATGTATTTTCCACATTTACTCTTGCAATGTAGTTATCTTTTAAACCCTGATTTTAATTTTTTTCTAGTCATCTGTTTAAGCATCTCTCAGAGACAACTGGGGACTGGCATCTGTGATGACTCTTGCTGCGTCACTTTCCTTTGCTGCTGCCAACTCAGTATGTCTCACTATGCACTTTATTGCTGGCTATTAATTTTTAAGCTAGCTTTATGTTCCTTATTAACAGCTCATTTCTCAAAAGAGAAAAATCGTGTTGTTGCAATCACAAGTTTTGTGGAAATACAACGTGAACATCTGAAAAGAGGGCAGAGGCTTCTTTCTGAGGGATTATATTTCCATCTCAAATTCCTTTCCCTCTTCTCCATACTGTTTGGATAACATGTATTTTCAGTTTATAAAAAAAAAATAAACCCATCAACCAGGGTACTACCATGCATTATTCCTGAGGATGACAGAGGCTATTGGTCTGCGTAATTTTCATACTGTCAAACTTCCTTTTTGCCTCCAAAAGGCAGGCCAATGTAGGTCACTTTTAATGAGGAGCCCTGGGTGTGGCTTTCCTCACACACTGCACAGCAACTGGACACTTACAAGCTCACGTTCTCTCTGCATCATCACCCCGTTTTGTCTTTTTTCAACAGGGTTCACTTTTGTCCACAACACTGGGCACTTTCACACAGTGAAGTCTCAAGGCTGCCTCATTAACTCTGAATCAGTGTGTGCCCTTGCATTTTACTGTATCATTTCCTCCAGCATTCATTATGCTGCAGTTAGCCTCTGGCTAGAAACTTCTTAAAACATGATGAAATTACTTGCTTGACAACATACGAGTCAATTATAATGTAATTAAAAGATATACTAATCTATTCCCTTGTTTGGTCATGGTATCTTGGTTAGGATCATCCAGCACATTCTCATATGCTATCTGTGAAATCTTTTTGCTATAAATTGTAGGCTCCTGTCCACAGCACCTGTTTTTCTGTGAAAGACGCAGGAATTAGAAGAGCTGTTGTCTTTAGCTTTGCAAACATGAAGAATTAAAGTGGTACAAGCTGTTCTGAATCTAGGGTCTCCTCTCTGCAGTGCTTCATTCCCCAGGTATTTTAATGGATTTATTTGTTACTGGGATGGGAGAATTTGAAAGAAACCTGGCACCTGCAGGCATATCCCCTCTCCTGGCTGGCCTGCACATTGGACTCCTGGTTTGCAGCAGAAGACTCCTGAACACCCCTCTGCAAGGGAAGAGTTAAGCTCCCTAGACTTCACTCTGCTTCCTATCTTTACCCTACTCTCTTTCTATTCCATTTTTCTCACCACCTCCACGTGCAGCATCCAGACTCTCCTATCCCTCCCCAAGGGGTAAGGCAAAGGCAGTGTTGCACTGAACTGGGCAGCAGAGCCAAGCAGCCTCTGCCAGCCAGGCTCACAGACTGAGTGACCAATATTTACACCTTTAAACACATGGGCTCAGCAGTTCCCTTCAGCCCATTGCTAAATCCTTCTGCTCCCCTCTGCTCTGCACCCCGGGTGTGTGGGGACAAGGGACACGGAGGAGACAGGGACAGCCTGTGCCTGCTGGGAGAAGAGAGGATGGGACTGGAGGACAGGGAACTGTGGAGGGTCTGGAGCTTTGAGGGCAGCAGCAGCTGCCTGAGGAGGGCACTCCTGTGAGGATCCCCAGCCACCAGGTGAGTGCAGCACCAGGAGGAAGGGACTGAGCAGGGTGACACAGCACACCTGGCCCCGTGCTCGGTGCCACCGCAGGGCCCAGCAGCTCCACGCTCCTCCACACCCAGGGTGATGTGTTGAGTGCTCCAAGTAAAACCCAGCTTATGCAACCAGGTGATGAGCAATTTATAAGTGAAGTACCCTGTATTCTTGATCACCTCAGAATATTTTTATCATTAGTATGTAATGTCAACGTAAGGTAAAAAAATACCCCAAATTAATCCAACATCTGCATACAAGTTGGATTTAACTGAAATTTCTCTGCAAGCCAACGTGAATCATTTACGTTTGCCTAAAATAAACTGTTAGAACAGCCCCTTTGCAGAGCAGACAAGGATGGAGAGTTGCAAGAGATACACATTATCACTGCCTTCCTTCTAGGGCCAAGACTCTTCAATTACTTGAGCTTCAGCTTTTTTGTCCTTAAAGCAGACATAACTTAAGCCCACAGTGATGCTGTCACATTAATCCATCTGGTATTTGCCAACACACGTAAGACTCTATTCTAATGACATGTACAGAAAGCAGGACACCATCATCTGGAGCTGTCTATATTCTTCCTTACCGTTCTACCCAGTTTCATTTTTGCCTGGAAAAGTAGGTCAAAACACTAAACAATAGTTGTTTGAAGGGAAAAATGCAACTTTTAACTTCTTTTGGCATAAACACCACGGATTTTTTCCCAATTAGCATTCTTAAAATGGGCAGGCAGGGTCATGAGACTCTCCAGAGGTGAGCATGAAGGTAGCAGCTATTCTTGACCTGTTCCTTAATCAGCAAAGATTCAGTACAACAGGAATAATTTATGTGGCCAGCAATTGATTCTTGCTTGGGAAGCTCCAGGGGAGAATTCTAATCATGGTAAGCTCACCTTCTTCTGGGATGTGTAAAAACGGGGGATGAGGGGGAATGTTCCTTCCGAGGGTCTCTTGAGCAGGTGACAAAGCAAAGCTTGGCCTCCCAGCTTGTTCTCTGCACACACTTTGCAGTTCAGGGCAGGACCTCCGACTGTGGCCACACGCTGCCCCTGCAGCTTCCCCCGCCACGTTCAGTAATTACTTTGTTTTCATTAATTGGCCTTAATGCATGCATGCACACCCACAGATCAGGCGAGCCGCTGCTTGAGCGCAGCAGTTTGGCCTGGAAGTTGCACTTGCCCGGGTTTGTAAAGCCAACAGCCCACCAGCAGCAGCCTCACACGAGCACCCACGGGGTGCAGGCAAACGTGGGGGGCTCAGGCTCCCCCAGCAGGTGACGGGGGCCGCGTGTGCCGGCCGCAAACCGCGGCGTTCCGGGGAAGGGACGCGCCGCACACAGAGCGCCGAGGTGGGGACGGGTTAATGCTGCACTGGTGTCAGTGAAACATTACCATCAATTAAAGCAGGCAGTATGGCTGATTTATAAGCCAATATACAACCAAATATAGCACAGGAGATGTTTGGAAAAACAAGTATGTGAAATAGGCATGACAAATAGAAAAGCTTTATTAAGGGATGATTTCTGTGATCTCTATCTCCCAAAACAGGGATATTTTAAATCCTTATCCAAACAGGAACACAGATAAACAGGCTGTAAACTCATCTTGTTATTCTGTGGTTTGTGCTCTGACAGAAATGACCAATGATTTTTGTACATGAGCAAAATGTTTTTGTTTATACCTCTGACTGGGGTCTGCTAGGGGAAAGTGGTCACCCATCAAGTGACTTTGGAGGGACTAATCAGGGGGATAAACGTAGTTTGTAATAGAAACAGTTGTCTGAATAACCTATTCAGTCCAACTGATCTGGATTCTTACAGTAAATACTTCAGCATACTCTCTGGTAATTCAAAACAAATTAAGAAAAAAGGTTGGGGGAAGAGCCTTCATGCCTAACTTGTCACCTAAGGCTGATGAACTCCAGTGCGAAAGCTGAAGAAAATTAAGGACTAAGCTGTAAATAGTTCAGCCAGAAAAAAACAAATATGCACCTGGCATTTACATTTAAAGCTATAGTCTGCATTTATAAGTCCCCTCATTCCTTTTAGAAAGAACACTTTTATCACCAAAAAGGCCTCACCTAATACAGGTGGCTGTTTTAGATACTGTACTACTGACTCCATTTGGACACTTAAAGTTCTTGGTTCACTGATCACAAAGTCAAATTCATCAGGGAAAAAACCAACTAAGCTGGGCAAAATCACTTTTAGGGTGCCCCTTTGTTTTTTCCATTATCAGTACAAGTCTCCACCATGGACTCTATAAAAAGTGGAGTACTGTAGCACGTTTAACACAGCCCCTGTGTGCCTGTGTTCAGCAGGGCTGACAGCTCTCCGCACAGAAACACGCCGGGTACTGCACCTCCTACCTTGGCTCCATCCACACTGATAATCCGATAGCTGTTTCTCGTGCTGTCATAGAAGTAGGAAACAGTTACAGCCTGCTTGCTTGCGGGAACCCAGTTCTTCTTCGTGCTGGGGTCAATTTGGAAGACATGGGCTCTGGTGGTGAAGATGGGCTGTTCTCTGGAATAGGGAGGGACAGGAGAAATGGATGCATGAGTCTGCGGAAGGTGAAATGTCCCAGCAGCCCAGCCTCGACCAGGCGTGTTGAAAGCACAAGGCAGAGAGCACCTGGCAACCCCCCAAATGAAAAGACAGAGCAGGGACACTGCTGAGCAATGCTCCAGCCCTAAGTACCTTTCCTTGGCATCACTAAGTGACATTCAGCACCCTAAAGTTACTGCCACAGCCAAAGAAACAACTGGCTTTTTCCTCCCCATGTTATATTAACTCAGTGCCCACCTTTGCCTCAAAACATTTATTTCCAGGAAAGGACATTCACATGCATTCTTTCTGTCTTTCCCCATTCATGGACTTTGCCAAATGGAACAAGCCCCCCACAGCTGGATTTCCTCCTGCTGACATCCCTGTGAACTGCTGCCTACAGCCAGGGCTCCTCTGCGGGTGCACCAAGGACTCCAGTGACACACAGGCAGGGTATAATTACTGAAATATTAATCTCTCTCCTCAGAATCCCACTGTTTCGTGGATGTGCATGAAAATTTCATTAGATGCAAACCAGTCAATCATCCTGGGAAGTGAGGGGGAAAAGACACACAGACAAACCCCAGTGCTGATACAGATTGTGCCTTTCTGTTCACTTTCCCAGTGACATCCTGAGCCTTCTCTGGGTGCTGCTGCTCCTCAAGGAGACTGCACACAATGAGAGGTTTTGTTTTACCTTCAATGTGTGACCATGCAAATCACACAGAAAGGCAGAGAAGACACAGGACCAGAAGAACCAAATGTGATACACTCAAAGTCATCTAGGTTAAAGATCAGAATTAAGCCTTTCTTAAATGCCATAAAACTAAATTCACCACCAACTATACCTTTAATCCAAGTTTAGCACTAGAAGTGAACTGCAAATCAAGTTCTGAATTTTTATATGCATTTTTATGCTTTTGGTTCTTAAAAGCCACAGTATATAATGTTTTATATTAAGTGTACCACTCAATATATTCTTGTCTCATACAAAATATTACATCATGAAGAGGTAATTGGCAGAATTACGACAGGATCCAAACCCAATGGTACTACAACAGAATTACCACACAGAAATTTAAATTAAAACTTAGGGGTGTAAATATCAAACAGATGAAGTGATTTAAGGGTACAATTAGCTCAGGAAAGATGGAGTGAACTTGCAAAGCCCAGCAAGGCCTCAGGAGGGAGAAAATGAAACAGTGGTTTTCTCCTTGCAAGACTTACACCAATTTCTACATTCTTCCAGGGCTTTGCAGGTTTCTGGACAGACAGCTGTGCTGAAGCATGTAAAATACTTATTCGAAATAAATTGAAATGACAATGGGACTGTCATATTACAGCTGTCAAAGAGTAGCATTTGCTTCAGTTTTCCCTTATCAGTAACTTGCTGAATCCAGCTCTCATTTCACAGGCCAGTATCAATGCCATCCTCAGCTGGGTAGAAAGAAGGGGGAAGGTTTCCTTAACATTTGAAAATACTTTCATTATCCACTACACAGGATTAGCATTGTAACACCTGCAGAGGTCATGGAGTTTGTCTGCAATAACAAATTTGGGGAGGGGAAGTTTCCCTCAGGCTATTTACTCTTTTAAGTGTACATTCCCTGAGTGAAAAATAATTTTGGAATTTTTTTGCCTTTTACACAGTTCTATATTTTCAGTTGATTCTAATAAAAACAGGGTAATATGACCTAAATATTGCAGCCTAAATTTTAGTAAGTTTGCTCTATGCAAATCTATTCCATATACAACTTTAATTCTTTTACATTATCTTAACTACACCAGAAAACACTGTTAAAACTATGCCTGGCTGCTCTGCAGCAGAGGCAGTAAGCATACAAAGTAAATCTGGAGATAATAAAATAGAATGAAGGCAAAGACCCCACAACCATCTATCTCCATTTGTTCAGGAATCTTGAAGCTGCTGCTGTTGAAACAGGAGCTGTATACATACATCCAAGTGGATAAATCAATGGATAGTGAAGCTCAGGGCTAGAAATATCCATTTATCCATTCATTCTGTTATTAGGAAGTAAAGGCAAAACTTCTGTTTCCAATTCTAGGATTATCAACAACAAAAAAAGCCCACCTGCATTTTGTCCTTCTGTCTCACAGTGATAGTGTGCTAATTGATAAATTATTAAAAATAAAGAAAATGCAATGTGTAAAACTAAATATTTTAAATAAGTTGAGGTAGCTGATCTGTTGACCTTTAGCTAGGACTCACGTTTGGAAGGGCCAGTTGGATGCTCCTTGTGCCTCTGGCCTTCCTGCCAGAGGTGGCTCTGCAGGTCAGCAAAGCCCCCAGACTGATTTTTGACTCCCTGAAGAGGAGGAAGCGCCCCCAGCACACAACCTCCTGGATTTCCTGGTGGTGCCTTACAATAATTAAGAAAAGAAGATGCATTTCTGTGGCTGTGTCTGCCCTGCTGCAGTTCTGTGCTCAGCTCCTGCCCCAAGGAGCCCAAACCCATGGACAGAGCCAATTCAGACTGGGAGCTGGTGCCACCACCTTCCCACACAGCCCAGCAGGATGGCAAAGACAACAGCACTGACAAACTCCGGTGGCACAGCTTTAACAGGGGAAACGTGCACTGCATCCCAAACTCCTCTGACCACTGAAGCACACACAGCCAACTAGGAAAGTGTGGCACTCAATTTTCAAGTGAAACACTAAATTAGGTACTTTTAAAACACTTCACCACGGCCCTACAGAGCTCCAAAGTGAGAACAATTATTCTGTCTTTGTCACTTGTAACTTCTGAGGTTCAAGAAAGCACTTTACTGGCAGAGGAATGACTTCGTTTCCCAGGCTTCCTTTCCTTTTCATTTTATCAGAGATTTATCAGCTTTTATGACAAAACAACAGTAATGCCAACTTGAAACTCCTGCAGTACATGCTGCATGGTTTGAGCCCTGTGAGCTGGGTGCTCCTGAGGCTGCCAGTTTGCCCAGGGAGGCAGGAGCAGCAGCACTGCCAGCCGGGCTTGGACCCGCACATGAAGGCAAAGAGAATTTATGAATGTTTAAAATCTCATGAATTTTAAACAAAGTCGTTAATGATTGATTAAATACTCTTTAAAAACCCCAACTGTTTAAAAATCAATTTGACAGTAACATGCACTGCTCGGAGTAAAGCTGCTTGGAAAGTCGAACATGAAAAGTAGAAAATCACACCTAATAACTCTTTATTTGGTAACATATTTTAAGACAGAAAATGCTTTTTTATTATTAAATATGGCAAGCATGTTTTATAAATATAATTGCAATTTTCAAGTCATGGTTTTACATATTTTAGTCGACCTTTAATTTCTGTCCTTATTTCGCATGAGCCAAATCTCAAGTAAAAAACAACCCCTTTCCCTTAATGTCATTAACCTTTTCTGAAGAATTTAAAAAGAAAACCACAAGGTTCTTGAGCTAACTAAATGCTGCACAGCTGTGTGAGATACAGGATCGCTTTCTGGTTAATATACAACCATGCCAAATTTTACAAGTGTGTGACTAGCTGCAAGCCATGTGTTTTGTATTACTCTTCCTAATCAACGGGAATGAGCTCTCACTTAGGAAAAGTTCAAATTATTTAATTCAAATTTCCTTGTTTATCACTTGAATCATGAGCACAACCAGTGATTTAAATCACTTCAGCTGTAAAGAGTCCTTGCTGACTGGCAGCCAGCATCCTACAGGCTGTGGGATGCTGGTGGCCGATGGAGCTGTGACACAGCGAGCTCCAACTGGGTGGCATTCCAGAGAGCCACGGATCCTGGATCCATGTGTGGGGCCATGTGGAGCCAGCTCCAGACAAGGCACTGATGAGTGAACACTTCTGTACTGCAGCAATCCTTTCTGGTAGCAAATACAACACGCTGACTGCCTGGGTGCCACCCACACACGTTTAAATGCACAAAGTGCCCCGTGCACACCAGGGGGATGTACTGACCATGAGGGAACTGGGACAAAATAATTTTTGCAGGATCTGGAACATCAGGTATATTTGTGACATGAGCTCTGGTAATCCACCAGAGGCAAACCCACTAATTACACATTTGAAAAAACTTTCACTGGCAGATCGCTTACAATTTCTGGGATAAGCATTCCTAGTTTAGAGCACAGGATTATTTGTGCTCTCCCCACACTAACTGTGGACAACTTTGCATTAACTGTCTAATTTATCAACTGAAATTAAAATATTTTTAAAAGCACAAGTCCTCATACATCTGCCATTTGGTGGAGGATGCACATGCCTGCAGACATCAGCACAGAGATTTTGGAATGTGGTGATTCCTGCTACAGCCCAGCATCATGCACACACTGAGTTTATACTGCCTGACAGCGCCAGCAGATCTGCAGTGATTTGCTGTAACAAGTATTAGATAATGAGGATCTCTCAAGAAAGAAGAGTAGATACAAAGGCAAAATTCTACTTTGTGACCTATCCTCCAACACTGATCACTATACAAAAAAATTGTATTTGCTAAACACAACATGATAAAACTGGTATCAATATTTGGATGGAACATTGCTACTACTGCCTGATGGTGCAATGAAAGTAATTAATCTTCTATGTACAGTAGTACATAGTTTGTAGTGCCATTATGTATTATGATCGTTCAGAAATAAGCAATATTACTAAAAAGGGTTCCCACACCACCCCTGCCCAGGCATGTCATGAAGTAAAGGCAGGCCTGTGATGAAGACATTGCTGTGGGGAGAAGTTGCAGTTCATGGTGTCACACACAGCAATTAGCACAGTGGTTGCAGTTTATACACAATATTAATTTTTGCTCCAAGCAAAAATTATTATCCATTATCCTCCAACCTATTACCTCTATGCATTCAACACTTTGCCATCTTGGATCAAATATTTTCAGAAAAAGAGAGCACCACACATACCAGCTTCTTAATGATGACGGAGGATGAAGTCAGAGGACCCCTTCTCACCTCACTGCACACACTCCAGTCAAAACAAGATGCCCCTGTGCCACAAACACAGCAAACTCAGCTGCCTCAGCCCAGTGCTGAGACACTGTCACCTCAACAGCCATCACTGCCCAGTTCATGGCCAGGACAGTGGCCTGGGCCCACTCAGCATGGCAATACACAGAGCTGGGGAGAGACAGACACTAAATCTCTGAATATTTTGGACGTGGTAGCAGCAAACTGGCATTAGGAGAGCAGGAGGTTTATTCCCTTCCCAAACTGCCATATGCTAATTAATCCAGGTCACTCAGATCTCATCAGCTGCCACAGGCAGGTTCTGGTGCTGGCTGCCAGTGTACACAACCAGCAGGAGCAAATGAGAGCCTGCTTCAACTTGCAAGGGTGCAAAACCCAGCATGAGGAGAGCAGGTGGGTAATGGCTCCATTTTACACCTGAGGAAACAGCCATGGAAAGTGAGATGGCATCCCAGGATAACAGAGCCACTAGCAGGCCTGGAAATAAAATTAATCACTTCATTTCCTCTCTGCAGCTTTGCTATCGCTGTCATTGCAGGGCACTTTTATACCACATCTACCCAGGGAAGTTTTTGACTGTGTGAATTCAAAAGGCTAAATCAACAGCTGAATATTCACCACTCAACAAAAAAGAATTAACAGTCTGCACAGAGCAGAGAGCAGCTCTCAGTGCCTTTGACAGCTGCTCCTCCACACTGTGGAGGAAGGTGGGATGGGGTGCCTGCAAACCACCAGCCTGCAGCTCCCATTGGTCCCACAATGCAAACAATCCTCCCTCCTCACACTTATTTCCACAGCAAAAATTACTTGTAAGGATGGAGGCATAACCCCAAGCTCTACAGGGCTGAGAGAGAGGGAGGATTTACTATCAGTTGTAAACAGGGATAGGAGAGCTGGCCCAGAGCCATGGGCTGGGCTAGCAGGGCACAGCTGCACCCAGGCTTTGCTGCTTTCTTTTCTCTCTTTATAAAAAATAAAAGTATGCAGGCACCCCTGAAAGTACCATTGACTTGCCAGCCAAGCCCTGTGCTCCCAGGTGGCATTCCCTTCCAAAAGGGTGGAAGGTACAGGGAATGACTTTTGGAAAACCCAGGCTACTAGGAAAAAAATTACACTGCCCCTAAAAGAGAGAGAATGAGAAACAAACAGCTATTTTTGAAATGAAATTTACTCAAAGTTCTTCTTTTCAGTCTTTTGAAATTCCTATTTTACAGGCAGACCAAGCTGCTCACGATGAGGTTGAAATGCTGAATCTGGCAGCACTGTTAATCAAGAGCAAGGTCAAGCAACTCGTTTAAATATCCAGTCATGATTCTCTGGTGCCCACTTGATATTAGATTTGATATTAACTCACCTGCAGAAATATACGAAACTTGTGCCAAAAAATCCATCTTTTTAGCTCCCTTCATTTACAGGCATTATTATTTCAACAGAATATAATTAGCAAAAGTGCTTCTTCCATTTGTAGGAAACATAATAGTTCCAGTTACTTAGAAAAAAAAATTAGAATAAAACTAGCTAGCTAAAGAATTGTCTGTTAAAAGCACAGACATCAATTAAACTCATTTTTGATTTGCAGCTGAGTAAATCCTAAAGAATAAATCTGAGAAGACAAAAGATCTCAGTATGAAAATCTTTGCAACATCTGTGAGGTCTCACAACACCACTGTGCCTTTATGAAGCCAATATCCAAATTAAAAGGATTAACTTGGGCACTGAGAAAGCTCACACTTTATTTTGGGGCCATCTCCAGAGGTCCATTAACCTTTCAAGACACTGTGAATAAACATTCATACACAAGTGACAGGAACTGAGGGGACTCTGAACTAATCCTCCATAGGTAAGGTTACTTATTGGAAAAAAACAAGCTGAGGCACATGTGTGTGAAACTGGATGTGCAGTTTCCTTTCAGAGATTTTTCCTGAGAAGGCATTGAAAGGGAATCCACAAATCTGCACCCCAGCAATGTTACCACGGCCTCCCATTTGCAAAGGTGTGAATTCAAACTCTGCAAACTGGAGAAAATACTTGTACTCTGTGTACACCCAGCACCTCTCCCACCCTCGTGACAAACGAAGCTGGATCAGCATGTGAACAGCCCCCCAAAGTCATCCTACTGCTCTGGATTGGTTAAAAATTACATCCTCTGTATTCACCCCAGCTGCAGTGGAGTTCCTGCTTTCAGCACAGCCTCCTCTGTGGCACAGTGTTTGCACTGTAATATTTCAGGGAGAGATGCCATTGTAAATTGCAGTGTAAACCCTGGAGTGGAGAGAGCAGGTCTGCAGGAGCAGGAGCAGCTTCCCTCTCGCTGCCTTCCCTGCAGTCTCCACCCTGGCACAGACCAAGGGCACAAGGGGATGTCCCAGAAGCCCAGCTCTGGGTCATGGACATGTCTGCATGGACCAAAGTCTACCCCATGCAGCTGGCCTCAGGAAGGAATTTATTTTACACTTATAAAGAAGCAGGAAATTCCTTTAATGTGGTAGTAGAATCTTTATCACTACTTTTAATCCTTTGTACTTCTGCATGGCAGAAGGCTTGGGGTCCTTTGAGGTTGTGTGGGCTATTTGGTGTGTATTTACAAAATGAAGAGACAATGTCAGAGGATGGATGATCAAAACACATGGTACCTACCTACACACAGAAGACTGGAGTGAAAGACCATGTGTGTGCATGTAAAACCCACTGACACCACCAGGGCAGCATCTATGGCTTTTTCTCCTCCCATGCTATAGGAATTTGCATGGCTGATGAGGTTATCTTCACACAAAGCAATCTGAAAAGTTGATTTCAATCAGTGGCGTAATCAAAGCCTCACTATTGCAAAATAATATGATTAAACACTCCATTATTTGAAACACCACAGCACTAAGCAGATCCTTGGAGGGGAGTACTTTTGTGCACTAATCCATGCATGTAATTATCGATATGCTTTCCCATGCCCTATTCAAATGCTCTCCCCTGAGGCTTTTCTTCCACTTACACTAGGGGAGAGAAAAAAAAAAAAGGCCAATCAGTTCAGTTTAAAGAACAAGTTGTATAACTCTTTTTGATCTACTGCCTGAAGGATCAAATAAGGAATTCTACCAGCTGTAACGTCAGAAGCAAACGATAGGGCTCTGCTTGTCCTGGTGGCCACCTCCACGTGCCAGCAGCACCAGCAGGACACTGCCCTGTGCTGGGACACAGCTGTGCCCTGTGCTGGGACACACTGCCATCCTGGCTGCTTCCAGAGCACCTGGGATAACACCCTCAGGTCTGAGCACTCCATGGGACTGCATGAAAAAGGGTACCAACACATGGTTTAAAACAAGGCTGCATATCTTCAATGAAACTTAAGGATGTCAAAGTTAAGAGCAATTAAAGCATAAGCAATTTGTTCTGTAAGAGATTAGAAAGATGCAAAGCAATGCCCACACTGGGTTTTTGGTGCATGTATTGACTTGCCCGTGCTGAGAACTGCACCAGGCTGGCAACAGTGCTGCCATGTTTAAATGGATTTCATCCTACCAGCCTCCTTCCAGAGCAAATCTTCTAGAAGACAAAAATCACCAAATGTAGTCAACAGCACTGAAGAGAGTGTATTTAAAACAGGAAAGAGAGGTTCCAGTGCAAGCACAGCCCAGCTGGGCAAGGGCAGGGTGCTGGGCACAAAGAGGCATGGCCAAAGCCAGCCTCAGTCCTCACTCAGTGCAGTTTATATCAGACAATCTGAAAAGAAGCAGATTCCTGCTTTCTGGTGATTTTAATGGACTCACAGAATCGACAGGCAGAGTGCCTTGGTTGCTGCTTGCTCTCCCAGGAACTGGGGACACTGCTCCTGGCACCCGTGCAGTCCCCAGTAGCCAATAAGGTAACACATAAGGAACGACACATTTCTTCTGCTTCAAGTTAAAAATACAAAGGAACTTTCAAACATTTAGAAGCTAACATTATTCACTTTGATCTTTAAAAATATAACACCATCTGTAGCCGTCAGATTTACAGTACAGATCTCAGATATGTACATTATTTGTTGGTATAAAAAGCTGTCAGCAGCCCCAGTGCAAAAGTGAGGCTGCTCTGGCAATCTCCTGAGTTCCAGAGAGAACTACTGACCTGAAAAACTTAACCAACAGGTTATTCATGAGCAACACAGTATCTACAAAACAAAAAACAACCACTTCCCTTGCCACAAACCCCACAAAACTAAATCCCTGCAACCTGTTAGCACTGCGAACTGTACATATTTGCAGGTAATATTGGGGGGAACTTATTCCAGAACTTCCTGAACCTCAGTAGCCACCTATTCCTGATCCCTACAGACCTGTTCCCTGGCACTTCTGATTTCTGCATGTCAATGCTTCCAACAGTGTGGGTTACATACAAGTTACACAATGTGTGGTGTACAGAGGGATTTCATTTCAAGTATCAGCATTTTTCAAGCTATGCAGGTTCCATAACTACAGCTATCAAGCAAATATGCAAAAAAAATTACATTTTCCTGTCAGCAGAGTCTCAAAAATTAGTGTGGGCTGGCTGAAAATTTGTAGAATAAACAAAACATAGCACACATGCCTTTTATAAACTTATTATGCAAGATGAGTTTGGGTAATATGCAAAACCAAATAAAACATTCAAATTATTTTCTGCATATGCATTAGCTATTCCAAATCTAACCCCAGTTTTAAGGAGGTGATAATCCTGAGGGGCCACCCTAGGACATAGGCCAGGGGAGAGATTGGCAGGAGCAGTCAAAAGTCAGAACCCTTATAATGTCAGATCATTAATGGCTTTAAAACCAAAAAGCCTTGACCTTTTAAAACAATATATTCACTCTGCTGAAAAACTCTCTTCTCGCTTTTCTGAAGTCAAACAAGAAACCTTGGAAATAAATTCTTACCTGTATGATGCTAATGATGACTTTTCTCATGTTTGTAGTAATTAGCTTTTTGGGCCTCGGAAATCATACAACAGAAGAGGACATAATATTTTCTTTTGCCTGTGATATACTCTGTCCAGCTGGTATTTCTTGATTGAAAGACTGCACATAAATCTGGCTTTGCCTTATGAAATTAAGGTCTACTAGACATTAAAAAATCCAATTAGTACTACAAAAATTAAAGCATACCATTTCCTCAGTCTCATTTACAGTAATACAGACTTTTTTCCTTTCTGTCAAGGGTGAAGGACACAGCTGAATGATGGGATTTTTTTCCATCTCATTTGTATATTGATGTAATAAGGGCAGACAGGTAGGCCTAGGCAAGTGCTGATTCTGTCAGCAGCCCAAGTTACCAGGACTGTGAATATTGTCACTTATAGATTGATAAATGGACTACATGGACTAATTGTATTCCAGCGTCTCTGGACAGATGGCAAATCTTACAGCCATATGGTGATTATTTCCACTGAGCTGAAAGTATATTAACACTTACCAAATGTTTAAAATGAAGAGATGATCTAAAATAATTTCTCCACGAACAGAGATAAAAACAAAGGGCTGGGCTGGGCCAGCACCCTGGGGCTGGGCTCTCTCCCAGGACTGCCCTCCCTGGGCTCCAGGCCTGCGGGGACCGCGGTTATCGATGGAGCCGCTGTGTGCTGGGCCCTCAGCTGGAGCTCAGGGCTTTGTGAGCACAGGGCACAGGGTGCCTCATCCCAGCTCCTCTGCACGGCCCCTGCTTAGTGTCCTAGAGCTGGCACTGAGACACACTCTTCCTTTTCCTGAAAGTATTTCTCATTCCTTCTCTTCTCTCGGGTTGGTAAGATACTGCTCCTACTTTTAAAGGCAGCCACACACCCAGCCCTGCCCCCTGCAAATCCAGTGGAGGACTGCCCAAACCCTGAACACAGGATCTCTGGAGCAGGACTGACTCAGCAATGTGCACCTGCAGCCCAAAAAGCCAACCACATTCTGGGCTGCATCCCAAGAGCAGGTCAAGGGAGGTGATTCTCCCCTCTGACCTGCGCTCATGAGACCCATCTGCAGTGTTGCATCCAGGTCTGGGCCCCCCAGTGTAAGAAGGACATGAAGTTGCTGGAATGAGTCCAGAGGAGGACACACTGGATGGTTGGAGGGATGGAGCACCCCTCATCTGGAGACAGGCTGGGAGAGTTGGGTTTTCAGCCTTCGTATCTAAAGGGGCTACAGAAGAACTAGAGAAGGATATTTTACAAGGACATGGTAGTGAAAGAGCAAGGGAGAATGGCTTTGAACTGAAAGAGGGCAAGTTTAGAGTAGGTAAGAGGAAGAAATTCTTCCCTGTGAGGTTGGTGAGACACTGGCACAGGCTGCCCAGAGAGGTTGTGGATGCCCCATCCCTGGAAGTGTTCAAGGCCAGGCTGGATGAGGCTCTGAGCAACCTTGTCTAGTGGGTGGTGTCCCTGCCCATGACAGAGAGGTCAGAACTAGACGATCTTTAAAGCACCTCCCAACCCAAACCATTCTAGGACTATACATGCACTAAATGCATTTTTCTATCCCCATGTCTGCTCCCAGAAGAGGAATCAACTGGGAGGGGACAGAGCTACGCCCAACAATCCTGTGAAACAAATCAGAGCAGCTGAACAGTGACCAGAGGCTCACCCTGCCCACTGCCAGCTCCGTACCCATTGCGAAGTCCTGCAGCGCTGCTTCAGCACCAAGGGGGTGCTCAGGGTGTTCAGCAACTAAAACACATCAGGCTGACACACATCCCAGATGATACAGCACACTCATGGCTGCATCCTTTACTAATACTCTTGCTGTGGGGCTTTGAACCTTTTACAAGATTCATGCAGCAAGTGAATTCACCTTTCAGAACAACGGGAGAATATACACAGGAGACCTGATCCTCTTCTGCTCTAAGTTACTGCTTATTTATACCAAACAAATGCGAGCAAAATCAGCTCAAATTCTCCACAGATGTTTATGCCAGAATAATAAACCCATATTACACAAGTTAAATGATTTTTTTGCTTCACTTTCAGAACAAAATTCCGAACATTTATTTGTTTTTAAATAGGATTGAAAATAATGTTTTGTGTGCTGCAGTAATTTGTTTTGCATGCAATTTCATGATAGGAAAGTCCTTGCTAGTGGAAACAGCCACCTCCCTTGCCAGGGGAGAAAAAAGTTCACGTATCAGTTTCCCCTATTTGCAGTAAGTAAAATACAGCAAGTCAAGGGCTGGAAACTGCACTCTTCATAGTTCCTGTGATCTAAAATTAATGCCTGGTGTTGGTATGCAGAATGGATCAAGTACTTGCTCAGCCACTGAGGACAAGGTGCCAACTGGTGAGAAATTCTTACTATGCTTTTCACACATTCACACTTTAGCACCCAAAGAATTAAATCGATTTAATTTGTAAGGCCTCTTTTACAGGTTTTCCTAAGTACAGGGCTTTTTAGGCAGCTTTACTACCCTTGAAAGGCAGCAAAAAAGCATTTCAGTTGCCCATTTCTCCCTAGACAACGCAGACCAGCCCTGTGTTTTTCCATTTGCCTCCCAGCCAACACTGACCCGGGTCTGGAGCTGCTGCCACCCTGGGCTCCGGCCAGGCTGTCCCCCCAGGCAGCAGCAGCAACTCCAACGTCACTACAGGGGAGGGAGAAGTGCCAAAAAGGAGATGGAAAAAGAAAAGAAAGAGGGGCAAAGTAACTTAACTCCAAGGTGCAAAGTCTGGATCACCTGTTTAACTCACGGAAATCAGCTGTTCTCTTATGGAATAACAGCACTGAACCATCCCAAACCGTTCCCAGCAGTTGCATGTCTATTTTGTCTTCTGGCCAATAATTCAGAGGTCATCCTGTAAAGCAGCTGATGAGCACAAACTCTTTCCAGTACAAGCTCATGTCACTTGTGCTAATTTAACAGTTATTGGGAAGGGTGTTGGAGATCACTGCAATATTACTTTGGTATTTCACAAGAGAAGCCATGAGGAGTTGCACAATATTGCTCTCCCTCCAAAGGACAAGGATGCCAATTCATAAGGCAGGGAGGAAAGACCAAGCAGGGAATGCAAAGTGGATTAGATATTTTGATTCCATTCCAAACTCTAAGCTTAAAATATAAAAAACTTTGGCAACTTCTCCCCCATAGAATTTGAAATGCTAATTTCTAACTCAATGGAGAAAAGTTCTTGCAAAGATCTGAACAATACCTATGCAAGATTATTACTTTGCAGCTGAAAAATTCAGAACAGACCTTCCCTGTAGAAGGAAAAGCAGGTAACCATAACCACAGGAGAGGTGTTTAGCCCAGGCTTAGGTCCAGCTGATGAAGGAAATTGTCTCTACAGCCCTCTGCAAAACCACAGGCTCTGCAGAAAAGTCTGAGGAGGCAAAGCAGGGCGAGAGATTGCTGGGAGCATCAGGCTGCACACAACCATGTCCTTGAAAGCCAGGCAATTTCAAGGTCTCAGAAAACACATGCTCAGAACCTTCTGTCTGGGGAAAGTCTTGGAGGATCACATAGAAACTTTAAAGACATTATTTGTCCTTTGGAGCTCTCAGAAGACAAAGTGGAATTTCACATTGTGCACAAATACCCATTCCCCTGCTCCAAAGCACACGGGAAGGTGAAAGAGGTGCCGAGGGGAAAGAAAAGTTCCCCAGGGAAGCATGGACACATACACAATTCTGGATCTGCCTGGGAGGGGATGAGCAGCCTTCCCATCTACCCCAAATAACTCCTAAACCAACAATTCCCTTGCCAGAGCGTGGGATCTGGTCCTTGCTTCACAGCTATTGTGTTTCATTGTAACTGAGATTACAGACTCAAGCTTTTAACTCCATTCCCTTGAATTTGGGTGGGTGTAGTGAAGTGACAGATCCTTGTTCTCAGTCAAGCCAGTTTCTGTTCTTCTCGAAAAGGACCATAAACCAAATTAGATGGGTTTTTATGAATGAGCATTTTTAGAACACACTTTAAATACAAATTTATGAGGAACACTTCTATAAACAACAGGCAACAGAAAATTAGCTATCCCCTGTAATGAACTACGTAAGTGACAAATAGCTGCCAAACAAAATAATCATGAAAAGAGAGCTCATTCACCTGTGTGTTGTAAAGTTTTAGGCAACTAAATCTCCGATATTATTTCACAAAAGAATAAATTTGTCCTGATCACAGCTGGAGGAGTGGGGATTATTATGACAATCACTGAATTTAACATGAACTGAGTGCAAAGATAGTTTTATCTCCTCCTTGTACACCCAAGGGAACAGTTGTACCCTTGCTGTACACTGTGCCCATGAGCACTGCCCATTTTCTGTCCTGTCTGGGCAGAAAACTCCTGGCAGCTCAGGGAGGAGTATTTCAGCTGTGGGGTTTGTTTTTTCAGGGGTTTTGGCCCACATGAGGGTGTAAGAAGTAGGGATTTTGCCCCACTTTACCTGGAGGGGCAGTGCTTAGGTACATTCTATGTACAGACCACACAAGATAGGGACTCACCACAAGTAATATTAAGAGAGGGGGAAAAAAAGTGAAATAAGGTAAGTGCATATTTACTACGTTAGTGTTTAAGAGAGAGGGTGAAGTGGCTAGACCTCCATTAAACTGACCACCTTGTGGTTCTCAAGCTGTGAAATGCCACTTCCACGTCAGGACATGGTACATAGTGGAAGTGTGCTTGTGGAGGACACTGGAATAATCCAGAGTGACAGCTCTGGGAAAAAGTTAAGCTAACAGGGACTGACAACATCACCTTCAGGATTGGCATCACATCATCCTGCATGCCAGAAACTGCTCTACCCCAAAAGGTAGGATCCTCCAAGGGCAATTGCCATCAACTCTCTGCAAGCCACGTCTGCCACTTGGAGGCACGGAACAAGCTTTAAATCTGTAATTCGTGCAAACGTATCTATGTGATTTCTAGGACTTGGGGTGGTTGGGAGACTCAGGGACAACTACACTGTTGCCATCTTTGCATCAGTGTCTGAGCTACCCACCAGAACAGAGCTCCTGCCTCATCTTTGGACACCACTGTCTCTGAAATAAATGATAAAAGGGTGTCAGACTCTCCCCACATTTCCCACACATCCTCCAAGCAGCTCAGTGCCCCAGCACAGCCCTGAGCGCTGGCTGGGGACATTCTGCACTTCTCATCTCGGAGAACTTCTCCAGCTTTTTCCAAATTGAACATTTTCAATCTCACAAAACATTGTACGTTCCCACAAACAACTGCAGAGAGACATTTTAGATGTGTGCCACAGATTCATAGTGGGAAGCTGCAATACAAAAGCCTGATAAAACCAGGGAATGAAACAAAGGCAACAACAAAGTGTTGCTGTTGCAGATTACAGGGCAACTCACCAACAGCAGAGAACTGGAGTCAGTCATTGCAACACAAATTAACATGAGGGGAGACAGTGTGCACTTTGAAGTACTACCTTTCAAAAGGAAAAGCTTTGAGTACTCCTCAGCTCTGGCTACACTGTCCTCCTTCCAAGGATGAAACAATAAGTACTTGAATATTAAAAATAAGATGCTCACACCTCCACATATAAAATTAATATTTCCCTTCAGAGCTAAGCAAGATTAAAATTTTGTATTTTTTTTTCCCCCCAAGAAATACACTGGTTCCACATCTGAGAAGAATCTACTGCAAAGCATTAAGCAAACAACAAGTATTTATTCAGTAAGTACTCCTACAGCACCATTTCAAGTTCCACAAGGAAGGATCCTCAGTACAAGCAGAAGCAGCTTTAGGAAAAAATATTTTACAAGCTGGCTACATATTTTTAAATGTATTCCACAGAGGCCTTTGCTGTCTTGCTGCACTGAGGTACTAAACGCTGCCTGATAAGAATGCAGTTGCAGGATTATTATTATTATTATAATGAAAATGCTAATGGGGAACAACACTGGCAGATCTGCTGGGCTCTCCCAGGCCTCTTGATGCATAGGCAGAGAAGTGCAACTTCTACAGAAATTTTCTTCTTGAATCACAGAAGGGTTCGCGTTTCTAAATCCTGTAGGCTGCAGTGAAACTTCCAGATGGAAAGGAAACAGTTTGTCCCTTCAGGAATTCTTACAATCTCGCATTTTGATAAGCCACGTCAAATAAATAAAATCAGATCAGTGCATGGAGGAGGCAGGAAAGGAGGATGCAGTGCCCCTGAAGGGAACAGGTTTGCACAGTAAGCAGCACTCACTGCTGCTCACACCTCCATCACCATCCTTTCCCTCGTTCCCCTGTCTCAAATCTGAATGCTCTTGCTCCGTGACAAAGCCACTGCTGTTTTGCAGCTGAAGCTCTTACTAGCCTTCATACATGAAGCCCACAAATCCTAGAACACCTACACAGCAGAGCCTCCTGCTCCCCTATGAGTCATTAAACAGGCTGTCCCGCTTGCTGATGTCAGCCAGCAACATCCTTTTTTTTTAAACAAATCCTAAAACGCCTCGAGCATCAATTATTTAAAATATTATCTTCATTTTAATCCTGACCCCAGTGGCAAAATTACCATTATGAAGCAATTCCAAGTGATGCAGAGGGTCCAGCAGCCTCCAACAGTTGCCACGTCAATGAGGAGCAAGCAGCCAGCTCCTGGTGTCACACATGAGCTCAGCACAGAGCACCCGAGCCGGCAGCAGCACGCAGATTTCTCTTACAAACAGGCAGACAGCAGCTAGGATGTGTCACCAAAAATACAATCAAAGATCAACTGCATCATCCAATCTCATCCTGTACATTTTGCATGAGTGTGTATTACACAAGCCCCACTCACACCATGCCCAACCTTGCTGGGTGGTGCGTGGCTGTGGCAGCAGCAACCTTCCCAGATGCTAATTGTCTATTCCCTGCCTAATTGCTCTTGCCATTAAAAGGGCTTCTTTAATGCTCAAGCTTAAACACTTCCTGTCTTCGTTTGAAGGCAGTGCCCTTGTCACATTCTGAGGTTTAAGAACAGGATCATCAGCTATTTACAGTGTACAGCTGAATTATCAGAGAAACATAGCTGAAATACGTTCCTCTGAGCACATTTACCTCCTGAAGAGCCACGACTAACCCACAGGAGAAACAAGTCTCACACTGTATTTGCAGTGCACAGAGTGCAGAAGGCGATGGAGAGCATTCAAGGTGAAAGCAGACAGAGATTTGACCATGCAGCAACCTTGAGGAATGGGGACCTTCCCACTCTGCACACACCCTATCACAAAGTCAACAGGAAAACCAACAGCTGATTGAAAATGCTTACCCGTCCCTAAGAGCACGTTCATGGGTGAGGCTATTTATCTTGGGCACTGCAATAATAGAGCCAAATGAATGAATAAAACGAATGCACGGCACTGCAGAAAATCCAGATGCAAAACCAGGCTGATACCTCGCTCTTGGGTTCTCAGCAAACTCACTGTCCTTCTTTGCCTGGTTCAGTCATGCTGGGAATATGTCTGAGCAGTTTGAGACACTTTATCAGATCATGGATCAGTTAAAAAAGTTTCAGTTGAAAGGAACTGAACATCAAATAATTCTTTTTAACATTTCAAATCATGCCTTTGTCATCAGGAGACCTAGTCACCATTCTCTTTTCAAATAGAAAGAAGGGCTTGAGGGACATCCCAGCTTTGTGGAGAATATTTTATTTATAAGAGTTTTCTCAAGTGATAATCAAATTAACAGTGGTAATTAATTAGGTTAGCAGCTGAAAGTAACATAACTATGATGACTCTCAGTATCAAGTCCTCTTTCTGTTCACTCTCTCTACAGCATAGTCTACAGGAGCAAATGTCCAAGAAATTTGCAGCAGAGCACTCAAACAGGTTGTGGTAGTGGCAGATTTCTCCTCTCCCAATCTGGTGAACTTGTTTGTAGCAGACCCAATAAATTCAGTTATGTGTTTGTGTCTGCAGTGCTGTGAACTCCTACACAGTTGTGAGAGGTGAAGTCACTTGGACAAAACACTGTTACAGGTTTGTTCACTCACCTGAATACAACCACACCAAAACTCTAAGCAAACACAAATTATCATGAGGATCTAGCTATTTGGTCTTTTTTCTTTCCTCTTTCACCCACCCCACCAAGCTCCCTGCCTCTCTAACCTTACATAAATGAGTTCAACACAAATAAGGGATCACATACTGTCGAGGGCAATGGAGCTTTCCCACCATTTCAGTGAACCCAAATACTGCTCCAGAACACAAAGTTCTCTAGACCTGACTTTTCCACTGGATTTTGTACAGACATCTGTATCTATACACAGAGACAGAATTCTCCAAGTCAGAATGACATCCTTTTATATCTACCCTGCAAAATGGAAATAGCTATGTCAGGAACCAAGGCTGTGAAGAATCAAGCACTCCCAGCCAGCTGCTTCAAAAACCATGAGATGAAGAGCCTCAGCACTATCAGGTCTCAGTGCCTTTCCTTCAACACCAGAACCACCACCAACTGGACATAATCTGCCCCCCTGAGCTATGCTGGGGACAGAACTGAAGCTGCTGACCTTAAATTTTTTTTTAAAAAAGAGTCCCTGAGCTCACAGTACCACCTGAGCTGTGTTCAGGCACACTCTCATCTCTGCTTTGAGGGGAGTGCACTGACAGCCAGGTACCTTTCTCTGCCTGCCACTCCCAGGGTCCCCCCAGCCCTCCAGATGGCCTGGCCAAACTTTGGAGGGAGCCACACGAGACTCCCGTGGATTTCAGCGGGAGCTGGAGGAAAGCCAAGGTGAATTTCCTCTGCAACAACACTATTCCCTGCCACGGAGCTTCTCAGGCAAAGCTTATCACCATGGTTTCTAAAGTACTGCTGGCACCAGAGAGTGAACACCCTCCAAAATTACTGTCTTCCTATAACATGAGCTTCATCACATCTTCTGCTTTGTTTACCTCCTTCATTCCTTGCCCTCACATTACTTTTTGCCTTTTGCTTCCCAAATAAAGCCATGTGCTGGCTGATGGACATTAGCACTGCTGATAGCAGAAGGGAGGAGAGCAAGGCAGACTTTCCTGATCTCTTAAATGTCAGTGCATAATAAAAACATTACATATGGCTGCCCCAACTGCACCTTTCCATGGATATATTACAGGGGAATAGAGTTTTGTTCAAGACACCAATCCCCTTAAGATGAGGTTACTTCATTGCCTGATCCAGGTTTGGAAACTTGCCTTTTCCAAACTTCCTGGTGCTTGGCTCAAAGCTCACCTGGACAGGTAGGGATGGATCCCAGCTGGAGGGGACTAAATTACCCTCCTAGCCCCCAAGGAAGCAGCAAAGAGAAGACATCTCATGTCAGCCAAAAGAAAAGTGTGCTGTGAGTCAGTTCACCATTAGCCTGTATAGCACACACTTCTACATGGTTGTAATAATTTCTAGCATGCCTGATTGTCATTTCTATATGATTTATAAAACAGAATTAAAATACAACTTTAATGCTAGAGGGTATTTAAATTGGTTGCGTTTTAATCCAACAGATAATATAAATAACAGCCTCAGCAGCAGTGAAGAGATTTACAGGTCTAATCCAAACTGGATACTTGCCACACACCTCATAACATGAATGATTTGTAATGGATAGATAAGGAAATACAAAGATACTAAAGAAATGAAAATAATAAAAGAATTTAAGCACAGATGAAACAGCTATCCAACACCTTCTTAAATCAGGTAATACCTAAACCTCAGGCATCTTTATAACTGTAAATTTAACTTGGGCTGCTTAAACTGAGGTCACACTGAATCAGACCATGGCTATTAGATGAGTAGGTACAGCCCACGAACATCAGAGACACTTCCTTGATTGTGTCAGCCCTTGGCTTGCAACAGCAAGAGACAAAGCAGGAGGTATTTTCAGACACAGATTTCTACAGCTGGAAATGTGTTACATTGTGGTTTTCAAATAGCTGAAGTTTAAGCTCTGAGACAATTGAGGTAACAGCAGCTATCAGATATGCTGGGTAGAAGAAAGGTGATTTGGGAAAAGATTCATTCCCTTTAAAGCAGCCATTTGTCCAGTGAGATTCTTAACAGTAGCTTGACCAAAAGACAGTGGTTTTCAGTCAGCAGCAACTTTCACATTGACTTTTATGGACACTGGAGCAGTTTGATTTTTTCTGGGTCACTTTTTTACAATGTTGTTTTCATATCCCCTGTATTACAGGCAGGCATTAGGTTTTCTTAAAAACATGTAAATTGCTTTCGTAAAACTTGACACTACTTTGCTGCCTAGTAAGTTGAACTAAACCAACAGTTTAAATAGCTCAGCTCACAGCTAATAAGCAATTTAAATAGCTTTGCTTTGCTGAGCTCAAGTAGCTGTATCAGGTTTCATAGCACCATCAGTCACTGCCGAATCCATAGACAGCATTTAAATGAATCATTAGCAATGGTCACCCCCAGGAAAGAGAAAAAAGGAAAGGAAAAGAAAAAATAGTTTAAGAGCTAAGAATCAAGTCATTGTCACAATTTCTATGAGTACATGCCCCACATGTGACAACAAAATGTGCCCAGGAAGCAAATCCCACTCGAATGCCTGGGCCAAAATATATTTGTCCAAGTAAGAACGGCTGAGCTCTGTGTTCTGGCCACAACCTGCTTCACAAAGGTGAGCACAGAGGTGCCCACTTCACAGAAGGAAAAGCTAGAGCATGCAGAGGTGAGGGATCTGCAGCACAGATGGAACAGAACACTGTGAGGTTGCTCCTGTGTCATGTGTGCTAAGCCACAGCTGCAGTAATGCTATCACAAATGTACTTCCACGTTCTCTGGATCAGAAAGGTGAATGGCAGGATAATGAAGTGAGACACTGGGAAAATGCATATTCACCAAACACCTTGTCTGAACTCTGTACAGAGTGCAAGAGCAGGAACAACCCACACTGAAACCGGGGGAATGAATGGCACCGGGAGCCTGATCTCACGTGCACCAGTGCAAGACTGAAATGACTGAGAAACACCCTAAATCAGGGTATTGAACTCGACTGGAGAACGTGCCTGCTCCCTGTCCAAGCCTGCGTGACCTGACACGGCGTGGAGCAGCACAGGCAGGAGCACAACCTGAGCTCTCGAGAGCCTTCACATCCTTCGCAGCTTGGGCAGCTCTGGAGGCAGAGCAGGACCTCACCGAGCCAGAACCACAGCTGACTGACAGAAAGGGTGTGACCCTCCCCTCGACTCTCTCCAGCCACAGCTGAACTGATCTACCGGGATGGAAACGGTTAAAAACTACAACAACAAAAATATTTCCCTTTAGAGACCCCAGGTAGAGTGACAGAGGCAAGTTTCCCCGCGGATGGATGTTCCTGACCACCCTGGGCTCTGCGGGGCCAGTGCTGCTCCAGACAGGCTTGGATACTTCTTTCTTCGACCCCCAAGGACAGTTTCTCTTTTATTTTCCAGTGAAACTCTGCATAATTAAGAAGCTCACGAGCGCCCTGTAATCCTGAAGAGAAACGTGGGGAGATACTCAGATCCTATTTCTCCTTCTGCTCCTGTACTTCTATTCAGTACTCCTGGGTATCAAATTCAGACACGTGCATGTCATTTTAATTCATTATTTATCCATATAGTCTCTAATTATATCACTTTGACAACAATCAACAAATCTATAGTGGGAATTTGGACATCTGAAAGCACTAGAGGAAGCTCAGAAACTGGAGAACGACTCCTTACCACAGGGGGGTGAAAAGAGGCAAGGAAAAGGTATAAGAGAACATAATAGGATAAAAATAAAGTAAATTAAATGTGTGGGTTTGGAATCCCCCAAGACATTCTGGTCGAGAGGATCTCAAACCTATATATAGTTCAAGCCAAAGGCACAACCTTAACCTTTGTTTCCTCATACTTAGTTCACAAATTGCCCTAATGCCAGCATTTGGCTTTTGTACCCTCATGTAAGTTAGAGGACAGCAAAAACGCAGGACTAATTTTTGGAAAGATAAGCTGAATTCTCCAAGGGGCCACCACATGTGGTCAGAGACTTCTGGCATGTTAAAAAAAAAAATTAAAAGGGGAAAATATTTACACAAATTAGGGACCAGCTGGCACAATTCAGGCAAGTTTACCATGTGCCTCCAGCAGCCAGAGCTCCGGCTGAACCAGCGCGTGAAACATCTGACAATGAACTCGCTGCACATCCCGCAGCTCTCCGGCCAGGGAGCGGACCCCGGCCCCGCAGCAGCCCCCGCTCCGCGACTCCCCGAGCTCCTCCCGCTCATTCCAGCGGGGATTGTGCCGCCCGTGCTCTTCCTCCGCGGCGTGCCCGCTCCGCCGGCGGCTCGGGCAGGAGCCCGCTCCCGAGCGGGCGTCAATGATTAATTACGTTATAAAACGCCGGGTCCGGGGAGCGCTCCGGGGCGGCCGCGCTGTCCCCGCTCCGCACCTGCGGCGGGGCCGGGGCGGGAGGCGGCGCCCACGCGGGGCCGGGGC
>VZRX01020830.1:34225-50443 GCA_013398075.1 Notiomystis cincta
ACCGGCTGTCCGGGACCGGCTGTCCGGGACCGGCTGTCCGGGACCGGCTGTCCCGCAGCGGCAGCCCCCGCTCCGCGGCGCGGGCACGGCGCGCTTCGAGCGCGGATCCCGGGGATGCGCTTCCGACTGGAGGCTCTGCCACGCCGAGGGATGCGCGGTGAAACACGCGCGGGCGATTCTCTCCCACTGTCGCGCCCGCCCCGCGGCTTTTCACGCTCCGAATCCGCGTTCCCGCGTGGGGAGCTCCCTCCCGTGAGTGCGGAGCCTGCGAGCCGCGGGGCCGTGTCAGCCCTGCTTGGCCGCTGGCCCTGGCGGACCCGGCCCCGCAGCTCGGGTCAGGAGCCGCACCCAGCCAGCACCCGGCTGCCCTGGCCAGAAAGGTGAATCCCGTCGGGAGGACTGAACCTCCTTTGGCCCTTCTCAACCCCGCTGCAAATCTGTGCCACATAGGGTCCCCAGATTTTGTAGGTTTCGTGAAAATGAAAAGAGGAACTATTCCTAACCAGGGAAGGAAAAGTCGGACTGGTGTGGAAGAGCCGTGTAATGGCTACTCAACCACGAGGGTGACACTGGCATCTGACCGGCAATCACAGGACACAAATCCATAGTGAGCCGTGGACCTGCTCGTTCGGGTGTTCACAGGACTGTGTACACAGACACACTTACTCTTTCGTGGAGAAAAGATGCCCAATTCACATAATAAGACAGGCTTTTAACTTCACCCACACAATGTTATAATTAATACTCTGCCATCGAGAGTGATTATTTTCATCCCTTTTTAAAAAATCTCACGTTGATTTCTCCTTTCTTTCCAAGAACGTTTAGAAGCTGTGGGAAAGGTTTTCTGTTTTCTTGCTTTAACTTTGTGTTTAATAACTGGGGGTGTCCCTCATATTACCTCGGGACCTCATGGGAAAACTTAGCCAGCAACCAAACACCTTCCAGCTCTGGACAATGGAACTGTCTCCCTTTCTGACAGACAACTATTTCCTGATGTCTGGAACACCAAAATGGAATTTCAGTCCCATGCTCTCAAAGTCTGTGTCACTGGGGGGGAAAAAGAGGCAAGGTGAATTACACAGACATTTTCTCAAGGCTCTGGGATGCCCCCCCTCCAATGTACCTGCTCTCTTTACCATGGTCAGATGGTCACTGTGGATGTTGAAGGAGACTTAACTCCTTACCTAATGACTGACGTCAAAAGTTCCTATGTCCTGCTCTGCCAACTGAGGTTCCATTTCCTCAGAGAGAGCCATGGCAAAAGTGACAATCCTTTCGTGTTCATGATGACCTCCATCCTTGAATATTGCTTTGATGTGACCATTCCTCTCTTCTAGGGGAAACAGTGAGGGGTAACATTCTCTGAAGGGAAAAACAGCACCCCAGCAATCTTGTGGAAAAACTCTCACCATGAATCTGAGCATTTTATAACACTGTTTTTCCACCATTTACCTCATTTCGTTAAATTACATACTCCATTCATCAGAGAGAAATTGTCTTGGTCCTCTCTGATTAATTAGCTCATTTTGGTGAGTATCCAAAAGCTGTGTTTTATGAACCAGTGCTGCATGAGACTTACAAGTATCTAATGGAATTGGATCAAAATGGGGTAATGCACTCACTATGTGTGTCATGATAAGATGAGAATTGGAAATTGGAGCTGCAGTTGCCTTAGCATTTTCTAATTTTTTGATCTTTTCCAATCTTGCACTCAAGGCTGTGTTTTCATCACCATTTATAAAAATAAAGCTTAAGTTTATGGAAGTATAATTGGCTGTGAAATTCACATGATACAAAATTTTGTATATTGCTTTTGTTCATACGGTCTTTCCACTTCATTCATGCTCTTTGCAGATCTGTCTTCTAGGACAGACAGGGTTTTAGTCCCATTCCTCCAGTATCCTGAGACATTTTCCCTGGCAAACAGCAAGTTAACCCAGTTTTCTGCTCATATTTGGGTTTCTGTAAGTGCAGTCCCTTCATCTGAAATTCCCAGTATTCTTCCAAATGGATGAGATACTCCTCCTTCTGAAGTGTGGCACGCAGTTGTGGCCCTCTTTCTCTGCCAAAAAGAGGATGAAGCCCTGTCCGTACTTCAAGTCAATGGTAAAAGTCCCATGGATTTGAGTAAGGCCCAGATTTCATGCAAACCACTTAGCAATATCAATATTGAATTAAGCAGTTTTTCTAGAGCCAGTTTCCATCTTGAACCTCCCCACCATCACTGTGTCCTAGTTTGTGCATAGTTCCCATTGATTTACATTATTTTTGTGTAATTTAGTACTCCAGTTGTTTGAGGTATTTTCAGTTCTCTGTAAATGAGAACTATAAATATGCTATCAAAATTAATCAGTTCTCCAGCTTCATATGTGACATGATCTTTCATTTCCGAGCTGGCTCAGGCACAGGATGTGTATGGGAGGGTAATTCTGTCCTCATTTACTATTCACAAGCGTGCCCTTATTGCTGTGGCACGCTTAGGAACACTCAAAATACTGAAGGCACAGGATCCCTTGGTAGGATTCATGCTGAGCAATAAAAATATCCACATTCTGTAAATGGATATAACTTCTTTAGATGAGAAATTTCTCCTATCCCCACAGGTCTCCTAAAGACAATTTTTTGATTCCTAGATACAGGGTGAATATCCTTTTCAGAAAGCTGATCTAACAATCGGGACTATGTACCCAGCATTCTGTAAAGCAAAGAGCTCACTGGGCTCTTCCTCTCTCTCAGTGTTTCTGTTCTCTCCTTTTGTTTGGCTTTCACTATTGTTGTCTTCTGCCACTCTATTTTATTTTATTGCAGAAAACCTGCTGTTCGGTCTTTTTAAACTCTTATACTTCAAGGTAGTTTTCTCCTATTTCCCATGGCAGATAGTATTAAATAAAATATTCAGTACTGTGATTTTCTCTTTTTTTCCAAGTAGACTGATGAAATCTGCATTTTTTTTACTCCAACAGAACTGTGCCATTTCCCTTTTCTTTTCCCCCTTTGACAAATAACCAACCATTTTCTAGCTTTAAATGTTATCCAGGCGTTTAACCAAAATAAGCTCGGGGGAATTCTTGATTTTTACATTTGAAACAGAGAATTAGTTTTTTAAATCTCCTGAGAAATGGAAAACTAATGTAATTATAATATCACTGGATGTAAAATGTTAAAGGTGAGCAACTGAGAAAAGAAAGGATTTAAAGTAATTCTGTTGAAAATGATTTACACTGATTTACAGAAACTCTGATTTACAGTATTTGTTTTTAAAACCTACTTAATCTGATATCTAATAAATAATTAGGACAAAAGATCTATTTTCTTAAAATAATGAACATCCTTTTCCTTTCAATTAAAATGTCAGAGCTCACAATAAATATGAGACCTTCAACAAGTCCTCCAGCAAGACATCTCATTTCTAAGAAAAAAAGAATTTTCCTCTCCAGTCTCCTTCAGAAATAAGCCAAAATAATGGGATTACTTTCTGTGTCTTTAAAAGCAAAAAAAAAGGGGAGAAAGAAATTTATAAGCAATTTGTCAATCTGCTTCAAAATAGCATGTTGCATGTTCTCTTATTATTCTTTGCAGTTTATTCTTATATTTACTTAGTGCCAGGGAGCACTTACTGGAGTCATGGAAGGTTCATGCCCAGTTTCTCCCTCACTTGTTTAAGAGCTGTCCTGTGAAATATGCAAGTACCAGGTCAAAGCAGATGTTTCTGTAAATGCAAAGAGCTGTCCTTGTCACACTGTGGTATATGTTGCCTTCTCAATAAAGATAAATACAGCCAACTAAAAATAATTTCAAATGAGATCTTAGAGAGAGAAGAGCTGGACACATAAAGAAAGCCAGCAAAGCCAGAGCAATGCCCTACAGTCACCACAGGACTCCAGCCTGAACCTGAGTACCCAGCAAGGTGTTGAAGGCTACAAAATTGTGAGAGGCTGATGGAGTGTAAGATGCTGACCACTGGCATAGTCAGAGAGCATCTGTCAGCATTAATACACAATAAGACAGATCCCCTAGGCATCCTTTGGACTTTGGTCTGCTAGAAATCCAGCTTGGGACACATCCAGGAGTGCACACTGATCCTGAACGTTTGTAGAGGTGATCCCACACTTGGAGCAAACCTTATTCCCTTAATAGACCTATTTCTTTGTATTTACTAGGTAAGACAGACAGATAATCCCAATTCTCCTTCTTAATGTTTTCATTGATGTAGACACTTTGATTATGTCCACTCCACTGTAAAGGAAATAAGGTTGGTCCCCTGACAGCTTTTTTCTGTATGTAGTGAGCCTTGCTGCTCTGCTCTGCTCTGGGATCGTGCTAATTTGGGCTGGTTTGGCAGTGGACAGACTGGGGCTCTGCAGAGAAGGTGAGGAGTGCTGCATGTAAGTGTCCTTACAGCTTGTGTTGGAGCCTATGTCCTTGTTTCATATGCACACAAATACTGCTTTTTTTTGTGTTCCATGCATGAGTGAAAATCTTCATAAAGCTGCTTACAGGCAGGCACAGGTCTCCCAGATGATGAGATGGATCCTGACTTGCTCCTCGAAACTCTACCAAATATGTTCCATTTTTCCCTTCCAGTATGCAGTGCTTTGCATTTCATATGGCACTTTAGAAGTTATCAGCTTTTTCACTCAAAATTTATTTTGGTGGTTTTCTTTTTAAATCCCCAAAGAAGAAAAAACGGTTCCATTTCATCTGCAAATACAGATTTCGACTCTGGTTTCCTTCCAAGCTTATATCATAAAATTCCTTTTATTTGCATTCTATAAAATGGGAGTTAGAGCAATCAGGCACCGATTATGCAAATAGGATAGATTAGTTTTCTTTTAAACTAATTCAGATCAAAATTGTTGGTCCTGGCAGGCCAAATTATATGAGAGGAAGGAGAAGGAAAGAACTGCATGTCTTGCCTGTTAGAAGCAGGACCCTCATATTGCGACTTGGCTGTCACAATGATGGTGACAGCCAAGGCTGCAGCAGGAAGCAGATAATGGGGAAGGGGAAAGATATTCACATTTTTGGTGAAAAAAAGCTTAATTTTCAAACATGCAGAATTGTATGACCATACATTTCAGCAAAACATTTTGCTCACATGTAAATTTTCGTGTAGCTCGGGAGTTTTTAATTCTCAGACCCTTTCTACCATCTGTAACTCAATCTTTATTTTTTAAAGAAATTGCAGACATCTGTTTAAATACCCATCTCTTCCATCACATGGAATTTTGGATTCGAAAATCTAAGCTCAAAAATAATACTCAAGTTGGATTTCATTTCCAAGCAACCACAGAGTGGCATTTTCAGCGCTGCCTTCCCCATCAGCCCACTGTGCTGTGCTGGCTGTGTGGGGCTCTCCAGGACATCAGCAGTGTCTGCTCTGGGTCCTGAGCTGGGCAAGGGGCTCCTGCTGCACGGGGGCAGAAGGAGCTGGGGAGCTGGGAAATCTCCTCCCAGGCTCTGGAGGGCAGAGCAGCGGGAGCAGGGGAGGGAATAAGAAGGAAATGTGGGATGTTCCTGGAGACTGTAGTGAGAAATGTGGTTTTTTTTTCTTTTTTCAGCCTGTCCTCCTCCAAGTCACCCTGTTTCCCCCCTGCCCTTCTCCCAGGGTCTGTGTGTGCCAGCAGGCAGATCTTTATCCCCCAGCTCCTCATCACTGTGTCCCCACTGTCTCTCAAGGAAACACAACAGAGAGGCTGGGGCCAGACATTTCAGAGCATTTTAGTTTTCCAGAACTGCTTGCCTTGGCTGGTTGTGAGAATTTGTACCTCAGGCTGGTGCAGAATACCTCATTCTTTGTGTTTCTTTGGGACTCACTCAGCGGTGGACTTTAACCCTTAATCAGCTCCTTGCTTGCCCAGCTGGAAAGGGAAGACACAATTTCCCTGGGCACACCAGAGGTGTGATTCATGTACAGGAATGCCCAAAGGCTTATGTATTTATGTATTTATGTATTTATGCATTTCCTTGTGGGCTGAGGTACGTGCATCCTTTGGATGGATTCTCAAAGGACTGAGCAGCACCAACAGTGCCAGGTGGGAATGAAGCCACACAGGATTTCAAGCCTATTTACAAAACCTGATGGTTGAGGAGTAGTGCTGAGTACCCCAAACAATTCACTCGAGTTCTTAAAGACACAAGTGGCACCACAGCACAAGGTTTTATCTTTCAGTTGTGAAAAATGCCTTGACTTCAGAGAAGCCAGACCTGGCTCAGAGATTGGAAGCTGGAAGAGCCCAGGACATGGGGTAACTTTCATTTGTGAAGAAAACTATTTGTCACCTCAAAAGCTGCATTTTGCACCATTCTCTGAAACAAGTGTAGAGCTTTTTACCTTTCAGACTGTCCTACAGAAAGCAATTGAGATGCATTTAAGCAGTAGGATAATGTCTTTATGCTTCCAAAATGCATTAGAAAACCAAATTTGTTTGCAAAATAAACAAACAACCCCCCCAAACCACAAACAAACAAACCTTACTGGCCTTAATTTATATCACTTTCAAATAAAGTTAAAGAAAAGTTAAAGACCTTGATTTATATCAGTCTTTTTGTCTAAGTCTTGCTAAACTACAATAATTAATCAAAGTAAAGCCAGAGGGCCACAAATCATGCTGGTTTTACTACACTAAAAGCTCAGATCTCAAAATGTGAAAAATAGCTATTTGACAATAGAATAACAAGATTACAACTCCCACAAAGAAAGATAACAGGAACACCTTGATGAGAAAATGCATTTTAAAGGCCTCACTTGGGTTGCAAGTTGGGCTGGGTGTCTTCCCTGGATAAAACTAGTTCAGGGAGAGTTTCTGCATTTCTAATTCTACCCAGTATTACTTTGTTCTGCAACAATGCTTGGATGACAAAATACATAAATGCTACCAATCAGTTAAAGAAACATAATAGCTTTTTTTTGTATTTCAGCTCAGTATTTTCCTTCTCAGAAAGCATCTACTGCCAACACTCTGAAATTCAATCTTGCAAAATCCTACATAAAAGAAGTTATAAAGTGCTTGTGTCTGACAGTAAACATACATTCCACTTTTCTTGGGAAATGTTGTGGTCCTTGGGGAAGTGTGTGTATAAAATCCATATTCTCTGAAAAATCAGAGCAAAACTTTAATCAATGCAAATATTTTTTAAAGACCCCAACCATTTTAGAAACATGTTTGCAGCTCAAGCACACAGGGGAGCACTCTCTAAACCCAGAGTCCTTACCTGGGTGTAGAAGAAAAAGGATGGCAGGCAGCAGCAGCTGTGAGTAATATTAAACCAAATTTTTCATCCACAGTTCAGCTGGGGCTTTGGAGCCAGGGGAGGAGGGGTTGCACCTCCATGGGAGATGACACCAAACAATTCCATTTAACACCATGAGACTTGAGCAAAGTGGAGCAGAACACTTACAACTTCCAGAAAGGCTCTGAACTGTGTTTTGTTTTAATTTAGTCTTTAGCCAACAGAGAAATATTAATATACACACATCAAAACCTTTTCTACATACTTGAGAAAACGAAGTCAACACTACAAAGTACAGATGACACATATCCTCTATTTTTCACTTACTGTTTCTTTGCAGAAGAGCACATGATTTTGTGAATGTACTAACATTTTTCTAAGTTTAATTTGATAGTTTTCCTGCAGGAATAGGCTAATCTTCATCCATGCCCACCTTCAATAATATTTATTACTGTTCTTCTTCTCCTCTGTGTCTGACTGAATATTCTCTCTATGTCCATCTGGTGAGTACCCTTTTCCCAAAATAGTTCATGACCACTCTTCGCTGTATTTGCACAAGAGATATACTATTATTATATTTGCATGGAAGAAGTTAGGTGATCCTGCAAAAATGTTTTTCAGTGATATCATTTGTCCAGCTTGTGAATGGATTTGCAGTTTTAAATGTGACATTGTAAGTGGCATGTGACAGAAGATCTAAGCAAGAAATATTTTGCAGTGTCCTAGAAATCTAGACAGAATTGCTCTTTCTAAAATTATGTTTGTTTCCCCAAAATAATAGAACATATCATAGAGAACAACGTGCAGCTATTGTTCAGTATTCAATATTTCCCAATATTTAAAGCAGAACTGTTGCTAGATTTAAGAACATGGCTTTTGAGATACAATTCCACAGCATCAGCTGTTCTGGGAAAGAGCAGGAGCCAGCCAGGGAAGCATAACAAAGCATGTTTTGAATGCACAGGACATGCAAAGCCACAAATGCCAGCCAGCACCACATGCTTAAAGCCACACTCAACAAACCAGAATTTCCTCGAGCACAACAACGCCTGCTGTGACAAGTAACTAAACTCTTGAGGAAACAGCTGTTAAAATGCATTTTCCTCTCCAGCCAAAGGAATTGTCACCACACAGACACCTTCAACAAGGTGATGTTTGCATTTTCCTTTCTTTTTACATGCAGGCATCTCAAAGCAGTACCATCCACACAGAAGTCAGCCCTGGCCCCCATGACAAGAAACCCTTCTTTTGACTTCACTGGGATCACGATTCCATCATATTTGATTAATCCTCATTCCATTCCTGTGACACAAGGAGGGATACACAGAGATCACTTCACACATCAGTGCAGCACGGTGTTTCTGGAAAATATCAGCTGTTCCCAAACAGAGGAGCCCAGCATGCAGTTTGAAACAGGATGCAGTGGCCAACATTATCTGGAACAATACAGGAAATGCAGAGTGGCATCACTTAAAATAGATTTTGGCCAGCATATAGGGATTAAGAGACTTAATTTTCAAAAGGTGCACTGGGGACCTTAAGTAACCATAAATAGTCAGGAGTTTGTATTGGTGCCTCACTGAAGAGTGGCAGCACACACACTGTGCTGGTTCCTCATGCCATGGGAACACATTGCTTCCTTGCTGGATCATCTGCAGCCTTCAGCAGGACCAATGGGGCTCCCACGTCCAGCAGAGAGCCACTGCAAAGCCCTGACCCCATGGAATGCAGAATCTCAACAGTACTTGGAACAGTGGAACAAAGATTGCACTCCCTGGAAATAGTCTGTGAGATCTGGCAGCAACATTTCCCATCAGATAGCAACCATGAGATCTTTGATATCTTATATAACTGCTATCCTTAAATAAAATGTACATCTAGTTCATCATTTTTTCTCCTGATTTAATTAGAATCATGCATAGTTCTTCAGGTTGGTGAAGTCTTATCTTGCAATATGCTGCAGATGTTACTGCTTGGAGATTAACGTTTGCTTTTTAATTAAAGTTTTTACTTGGGAGGTTTGTGATATCCCCACACTACCATTTAAGACCAAGAAAATAACTGTGTGTTACTCTTAAAATGGGCAGCCATAGCATAAAAAGAAACAATCATATTCAGTGTATCACCAAGATCTACTATGTGGTTTTCATTTATATGAGATTTTCTGAGCTTGTTTTTAATGAGCCTCCATCAGAAGCTCCATCAGAACTATGAATTTTCCATGATAATATCTCTGGTTTGTTTTTTTTTTTAGTTTAGATTGTTGAGTAGTCAGCAAGATCTTCTGCACTATCTCCCCACCAACATCAGAAAGTTCACATGAGCACTGCCATGCTCAGCAGCTGATTGCCCCACAGCACAGCTCTGCATGTGGAGTGGGGACAGGGAAGAAACAGCTACAACTCAAGAAAGCAGGAAAGGGAGACCTGAAACAGGGAGGGTGAGCAGGGCCAAAGGAACAACAGCACTGTGGAAAGGTTCCAGGAGAGGAAACTGCTGGAGTCTGGGGCAAAGATGGAGCAGGAATTACAGCAGGACTAAGGGAGGCAAGGATGCTGTGCCTCGACATCTGAGGCAGAGGTCCCCGGGAGGGCAGGAGGGGGTGCAGAGGGGTGGCAGCCAATACATAATCTCCTGAAAGATTAGGAACCCTTGTTTGCTGGAAAGAATGATCTCAAGTCCTAATTTAGTAACAGGAGGGAGAGTTATTACTGCTCGGAGCAGTGTTGGCCCAGACCCCCAGAAAAGCACCAACCACCACACAGCACAGACATAAACTGAAAAGGTAGTTTCAGATAGTCCAAATAGTTCCCAGGTTTTGTGTAGGGCAAAGCACAATGCAGAGGTGCACAGAGGAGTGCTCTCAACAGTGAGCAGACTGCTCAGTCCAGCTTTGCAAAATCCTGCAGGCTTCTCTGCAGCTCAGCTAATTCACTTATACCTTATTTCAGTGTAGCACAGTGTGGCCTCAGCGCTGACTGGTATGTCTGGAAAATTCTGGTTTGCAACTTTTAAAAACAGTTACTTAACACTAAAAAGACACTGTCAATTTGAATTAGTACAAAGCTGGGCTATAGTTCAGCCCTTGCTTTCTCTAATGGTCATTAAACTTAAGAGGAGCTGCAAAGAACATTCAGGAACTCTCCTTACTTGCAAAGACAAGAGAAAGAAGGGAATCCAATTCCTGTGCTAAGAGCTTTTTGGTAAAGCCATCTGGGAAGAGCCATGTTTAGGATCTGATGGAGGGAGCATTGCTTAGAGCAGTTCCACTGACCTCAGCCTTGAGAGGGTAGAAGACCCTGAAATGCTGTTCTATTTCAGTGCCTTTAGCAGAACCTGAACAGGTGCACACAGACAGGAGGACAGGAGGGAGCAGGGGCTTCATGGCACCTCTACTGGCAGGTTTCAGACCTGGGCCTCAGAGCGAACACAGGCGCCCCAGGCCAGTGCTCCAGTGCCCAGAGAGTGTCACCCCTTTGAGAAGGGAGGCTCTGGGAGTAGAACAGGAGACCTAGGTATCCTCTTTAGAGGTTGAATATTTGACTTTGTATCCGAGGCAACTGACTGGAGTGCAGCAGGCAAACTGCATC
The DNA here is from genome assembly GCA_013398075.1 of Notiomystis cincta. Classification (NCBI taxonomy): domain Eukaryota; kingdom Metazoa; phylum Chordata; class Aves; order Passeriformes; family Notiomystidae; genus Notiomystis; species Notiomystis cincta. Next base: position 45,049 of record VZRX01020830.1, read on the forward strand.
AAGTGTCCAACCCAGGAGAAACGCTAGACCTTTGCTGAAAGGCATGACCACTTCCCCCGCTAGGTCCTGGTCTCTGCAAGGATCCGAGTTTCTGATTTAAACACAGCAGCAATTGCTACCAGATGTGCAAGTCAGGGCCCTGAATGCACTGACAGCCCTTAATTGGCACGACCAGCCCTGGGCCCCCCTGCCCCAGGCTTGGGGGCCCTCGGTCTGTGCCTGTTCATCTGGGCAGTGACCCACATGTTGACCTGAATTTCTGCCTTGCCTTGGACTTGTCTCATCCCCGTGAACTTGTCTGCCCCTCTGAGCTCTGTCAGCTGCCAAGCCTGGCCAGCCCTGCTCAGGGGCAGTGGGATGGGCTCTGCTGGCTCTGCTGTTGGCTCCTGTCCCTCTCTGCTCCCTGACAGCAAAGAGGAAATGCTCTAAATTCTCCTTCCAAACTCAGCTGGGTCCTACACTAATTTGTATTTAACTTACAAGTTGGTGTTTCCATATTGCAGAGGATTTGAATGTTTTAGACTGGATATAGACAAGAGAAATGAGACAAAACTAAAATTAAATATCCAACTGTAACAGAAAATGGAGTATGAATAAAATCTAGTGCTAGAAACTTCTGCAAGTACCTTCTTTGTATTTTGCAACTGTCTTAACAATAGGTAATCCATGGTAGCACTGATTCACACATCCTCACTTGCAGAATTACTTGACATCTAAAAAGCAGCTGAGTTGGAGTTGAGACAGCCTGACTATCATGATGAGTTTGATATCTAAGCATTTGGCTACTCCATTTTCTGACTTTCAAGCAGTTCCACAGAAGTACACTTAAAGTGCCTGAATATTCCTCCCACTTTTTCTCTTCTTCTGTTTTTTTCTTTTTTCTTCCCATTTGTACAGTACCTACATCTAGGAAAGACCATAACCTGTGCACCAGATGTGCTGTGTAAAACTTCTGCCTGCCCCCAGCCCCAGTGTGTCTGCCCCACGGGGTCTAACCCACCTCCACCCCAAATGAGGAACATATGGAGCTCCAGGAATGGCAGAAACAAGACTTTGCTTTGAACTACATTCCTTCTATCAAAGGGTCCTCTGTCTTGCCTTCTTCTTTTCCATTCCTCTGGGTAATCACGAGGAAAGAACCGAACATTTGGAAATGCCTCCTGGGGACAAATTCATTGCTAGTGTAACTCTGCTGAAGTTAATGGTGTTGCACCTTGGATTAAAATGGCACCATAATATTAAAAACCAGAGACAGCATACTACCCTGTAATTACTGTCTAAGAGAGAAAAAAAATAATAAAAAATGATTCATTCTTATAGACCCCAAAGGGCACGGCTGGCTTAGTCAGTTTAAAAGGTGAAAATAAAAGAAGGCAGCTAGAATGTAGTGATCTTAAATTTGTATATATGTATATAAATATGTATAAATGACAGATTCTAAGAACAATATGTTAGAAATATAATTTAATGTGACTGTGAGTTTTAAAAGACAGACAACAGAAGTAGCTCTTAGGAAAATTAAAGGCCTTCTTTCATACTGGAATAAATTAGGAAAAAATTCCTTCTAATCAAGTATTACACTGTTGTAAACTTAATGCAAAAGAATTGGGCCTCACAGCACCAAAATTGTTATTCTGTAACACAATCAGGCACCAGGAATTGCATTTTCTCCTTTTTAAAAAAGGACAATGTTATTTTTTTAGCCAGTTAACATTTAAAGGTCATTGTTACGGGAAGGAAACATTTCTTGTATTAAGTTTAGTGAAGTTGTTAGAAAGGCGCAGTCTGTTCCTTTATGGACTTCACATTACACCACCATATGGAGGTGTGTGAAAGACACTCTGAAGCTCAGAGATACTGTACAGTGTAAGAGCAAAGGCAAAGCAGAGATCTGACAGAAGAGCTGCACGGGCTTCAGAGGCATTTGTCAGCAGCAGCTGTTGTATCTCTGCCTCGTTATTTAAGTGAGGTTCATCTAGGCAACAATCCCTTCCAGCCAAGGGAAGAATCTCCCATGATGAGAACTCATCTTCTGAGCACAGGAGGTCCTAGAGAAAGAGCACAGCCCCCAGTACTGCTGCAGATTGGCTAAACAGCTTCTCTGCTTACCTATCTCTCAGTGCAGTGAATGATGGAGCAAACTCTTGGCGCTCCTTGCTGCTCAGATGTCCCCTGGTGGTCCTGCAGCCTCTCGTGCCCACAGAAACCCAGCTTTCCTTTATATGTAATCAATAACAAGGCTGCCACGCATGCCCTTTGTACCTGCTGGAGCCAGAACACAAAGTCTTGCTCTCCCTAGCTGTGCCAGACATGACCATTTCCTAGAATAAATTACCTGGGGAAATCAGGTTTCATTGTACAAACAAACCAGGCTTTCAGTTACACGGTAACTGAGACATTCAAAAAGAAAAAAAGGGAGGGGGGAGAGGGAAACCGGCTGACAGGAAACCTCTGAGCAGTTTCAGCAAGCTAAGAAAAATATCAGAGATTTGAAGACAAATTTTCACCAAAATATTTTCTGATATGTTACTTTGTTATTAAAAATCCCCAGTAGGATCCATAACCATCTGTGGAGGTTTCGCTGCTTATTTGTTTATAGACAAATATTCCCTCAATCAGACAGGCCCCAATTACAAGTGATGTTAGTTTCTTAGTTGATTTCTCAAAGTAGATATTAACACTAAAGAAAAAGAATCCCTCTTGTTTAAAGATATAGAAATGTACACCAAAAAAATATGTAGTTCTCCTTTTCTCTTGTTACCGAGATAGACACATGCTGACTTTTCATTAAAAATGTCACAGCTGTCAAGCTCTACTGAGACATCAATGAACACAGTCTTAAAGAAACAGAAAATTGCAAAATATATAAGATTCTAAACAAACAAAATGTGAGCAATGTTTTCCTTTTGCTCCTTGGTACAGGCTGGTTATCCTGTAGAGCAGGCTTACCTCCTTTCCCAAGAACTGTCTGTAATAAAAAGGGCTAGAAATTAATTTTCAAATGAAAGTTGAGTACAATGAAAATATATGAGTCCAGAAGGTGGGGATTTAAGCAAAATACCAAATACAAAGTCCTATAAGAGAACAGCAAGAGTCATCAAGGCTAAAAAGCTATAAAAACTCCTGTCATTTTCCATTGTTTCAAGGCAAACAAGACTTTGCTAGTTTTAGCACATACTCCTTTGTTCAGCCAGGAAGATCCATTCTGCAGAAGCTTAATTAATTTCCAATAGGCTACAAGGAAAAAGTCTTAGTTTAAAATTTAGAAGATAAGACTTCATCTAACAGCACGTTATTTAACATAATGAAATCCACAGGAAAAAAGCAAACCCTTTGAGGCTTTATCACACTGCAGTAGACTTCAGAGATGCTGATTACGAGATCGTGTTCACACAAAAACAACACATTAATTACCCAGAGAGCCTTGAAGTGAGCAGAAAGATTGCAAGAGTGGATTATCAATTTCCCTGTCTTGACAACACTTGGAGCTTGACCTTTTAAGTACTCAGGCACCTACTCTGTAGGTATGTGCTATGTGAGGCATTTAGTGGGTGTTGAAAGTTCTACTTGGTGACAATACTCATTTTTGAATGCCTTTATTCCTTTAAAAATCATCTGTCACTTCAGGTTTTATATGCAGTTTGAATTTCAGAATAACTTCTATGAGAAATCTTAGGATATTGCCTGGATCATGATCTCCTTCTTGATGTTATAACCCAAAGCAGGCATAAAGATATGTGATGAAAAAGAATCAAAGCAAAAGCATCATGTATAAATATAAATTGTATATAATTGTGTGCCACTCTGGTTTAGCCATTCCCTGCAAGTGTTTTTCTATGCAAAATATGCTGATGAGAGCACCTTACCAAAACTGTAATTTGTGAAATACACTGCTTATAGGATTACAAGGGGCCCATGCCTTCAACAGAACTTATATTTATGCCTAAATTATGTACATACTTAACTGTATGGATGACTTGAGTCTATAATTAAAGGTTTAATATTAAGTTTGGTCTTTTAATGAAAAACGTCACCCATGAAACAGCAGACTAGAGACTCAAAAATAAAGAAGTATGTACCTTTTATTAAGAATCATCTTGTTAACTTTATGCATTAAATCCTCTGTAGACACACCTGAAACTTCAATATTCAGCGATCAAAATGAAACAAGTCTGAAGAAGAAATAAAATCCTACTTACTCCTGCTCATTTCAAAAGGGCAGTCAGTAGGAGAGGGATTATATGGGGGAAATTTAAGCGAAAATATATTGTTTTTCAGCCTCAATGACAATTCGTTTGGCTATCCAGCCTGAGGTGTTTGCATTATGTTATTTGGATTGAGGTCATCGTTTCCTATTCTGCAAGTGACCGTGCTCTCCTGCCGTAGGTGACACAGGAGAGCAGATTGCAATTATTGCTGTTTACATCAAACAAAGGGCGCTTATTCTGTTCTAGTATTTTTGGAGGATTGGATGCCGCTATTGCCGTTGCTGGGGTGTTTTGTTTCAAGTGATCTACCTGATTATCAGTCTCTATGCTTTGCTAGTGCCTGCGAGCGATAGAATCGCTAGCAGAGCTTGTAAAAAACCATTGCTTTCTGAAAGGGTCCTATAAAAACCCCGTTTCTTATACACAGCACAAGAGACCGTTTAAAAATCATTGGCTTAAGTGTTGTGGAAATTAGTGAGCACTGCAAAGACATCGGCGCTGTGGGAACAAGGCGAACTGGGGACCAGGGACACCGACACCATTTCTGCTGCGGGGAGCTCCTGATGCCACCAGTCCTAACCTCGCCCGTATTAAAGGTGACAAACCTGAAGTTCTGAGGCTCTCACATAACTTCACGAGTACCGAGGGTGGCAAGACTGACCGCGGTCTGCGGCACTGAGTGGGAGAGTAAATGTGTTGCTGGGACAGGCGCCAGCACAGAATTATTTTGGTTTACACGGAGTTATTTACCTGCCAAAAAGCTTCATGCCATTTTACCTTCCTCACATAGCAATCAACACATCCCGAAACTTTTTTATACCAGAAATACACTTAAATGGCATTACAGACAGTCACAGGCGCCATGCTTACTTCTTCATCTTTTTCATTCGCACCTTTCGGTTAAAACCAAACATTTCAGGTGTCGGCTCCTTAAAACCCGCATGGCAGCGGAGGAAAGCGCCACACAAGCCTCAACACCATTGCTGCCAACGCGCTTTGTAGCAAACCCTAACCTGGGGGAATCGCTGGCTCCACCCCTGCCCGTCCCGTCCCGCCCTGGTGTGCCGCGTCCCGCTCCAGCGCCCCGGCGTGCCCCGGCACCCCGTGTCCCGCCCCGGCACCCCGTGTCCCGCCCCGGCACCCCGTGTCCCGCCCCGGCACCCCGTGTCCCGCCCTGGTGTGTCCCG
>VZRX01020830.1:50557-74022 GCA_013398075.1 Notiomystis cincta
GATCGCGGCGGCGGCTCCGGCGGCTGAGGCGCGGTGAGGGGCGGCTGCGAGGGAGGGAAGGGGGCTGCGAGGGAGGAGGGAGCGGGAGCGACCCCCGCGGCCCCCCTCAGCTCTGTGAGGGGAGGGGGCTCCGACGGAGCCCTCCCGGGGGATCCAGCCCCCTCCATTGCTCCCTGCGTGGCCTTGGGTGCAGGAGGGTGCGGGTGTCCGCGGTACGGGCCCCCGCGGGAGGAGTATGATTTTAACCAGATAAGTTGTGAGGGGAGCACCTCCGGCTGCTCGGGAGAAGCTGCCGCGGCGGGTCCCCAGGGCAGCGCTGCCTCCGCCGCCCTGCCCCCGGTTCCTCGGAGGTAGCTCGACCTAACGAGGCTGGCTCCTGGCAGAGGAAAGGAGGAAGAGTTGCTCCTGCATCCTGCAGAATAACTCCTACACCTGCCTCGGGAAGGTGTGCCCTGCGCCATTGGCGGGGGGAAGGCTGCCCGGGGGCTCCGGAGGCAGCAGACACTGAATGCCTGAGGCTGCTGAAGGGGAATTGGGGCCACGGGAGCGCTGCGCTGATTCCCCGGCAACACCCGCCTACCTCAGGCCCAGGCTGCTCAGGGGGACGGCGGGCAGAAGCCCCAGACTGGGCTTGGTCATTGAGGGTGTATGTTGTAGCTCTTGGGATCCTGCCAGCAAATCTTTGGGAGACAGCAGAAGAGCTTATTCTGGAAGTCCAGAGCCAGATACTGTAAATACGCTAAATTATGCAGGGCTTGTTAAAACAATGGGCTTAGAGCCTTTCTAATTCACTCTTAAGACCAGATTTTGCTGGACAGTACCAGATAACACCAACATCTGAATGGCAAATGCATATATACAAAAACAAGGAAGCTAAGGCCGTAAACACAAATCCCATCAGACAGGTATATTATGAGGTAATTTAGCATCCTCTTAGGTGCTGACCTTTCCCTGAATCAAGTTATTAACACATAAATTACTGTTAATAAATCTGATTATTTTGCCTGCCTCTCTGGCTATGTGTATCTGTAGGCTTTGAGTGATATTCTACCTTAGCAAACTTTTCAACTTGATTGTAGGAATGTGTTTCCTGTCAAAAGTCTGTATCAGGAGTAGATGGGGGAGCATATTCTGAAATACTTTTTTCTGTGAGACATCTATGCTGATTTCCCCAAACCCGTGTTAATCAGAGTGTAACTTTTCTTTGTCCTTCATTTTCACTACATGGATTTTGGTAGCTGTTGTGATGATAGTCTTCATACCTTGCTAAAGCCACTTTTGTTTGTTCATGTTTAAAGTTTTCAGAATGACTTCCCTGGCTGACATGCCCCCAAATTATGAAATGATGTTTGCTCATCGATTCACATCGGATGATGAAGAATACCAAGAATATCTAAAACGCCCTGCAGATCCCCCTCCTATAGTTGAAGAATGGAGAAACAGGTCTGGTGGCAACCAGAGAAACAGAGATCGGTACTGATTTTTCTTTTTAATCGTGGTAATTTCACAAATACAGTTAAGTGATCATTTATTTCAGAAGAAATCTGTTCATAGAAGTGTTTCCCTGTTACTTCGTAGGTGACTGTGTTTAAGAGAAATACAGTCTCCCCTGAAAAGTAATGAGGTTTTACATTTTTTCTGTATTGACTGGCAAAGTTTTTGTATTGTGTATAAAAGTAAATTGTTTGCTTTTTAGTAAAGAATGAGCTGGAGCCACTGAACCCATTGCCCTGGGGTTTGTTACTGCTCAGACAGGAACATTTTTCCAGAGGGGAAAGATGAGATTTCTGCAAAACTAAGCAGCCTATCTTATGTTGGATGATAACTGTCAGGAAGATGTGCAAAGGAACAAGCTAATAATGTAATTACATGTTGTTAGCTGTCCAGAAAATATTTCATTTGTAAGCTAAATATTTGCTGTACTTTTTAAGATTAGCCTATATTTCTTTTATTCAGTAGAAGTGACTGTAAAATCAATCATCCAATCTGTCTGGCAAGTACAGTGTTACCTGCCAAAGCAAAATACTTTGAATTATATCTTCAAGATGTAATTGCAGCTTTTTACTGAATTTTGGACAGATTTTTGAGTGGCTGAAAACCAATGATTACAGGATATAGTACCTTTGGGAATACTAACATCAGCCTTTAATATAAAGCAGTTAAACTCAGTCCATCCAACAACTGAGAAGATTCCTTGGCTAAATATCTAAATAGGATTTGTGCCTTATCTGAAGAAAAGGAGGGGACAACATTGTAACTTTTTCTCACCTTAGAAGCTTGTCATTAAGTTAAACAGAATCACAGCTTAAAAACAGGTGATTGTTTAAATTGTTCTTAAAAACTCCGTGGCCCTTTGAACTGATGAACTCTCACACCCACACTATGGTCACAAAGTGAACTTTTTGCAAATGTTGTTTGTCTACACTTTGCAAACAAAATGACTATGAGGCAGCTCAAGCATTGATAGGAATTGAGATAGAGCTGAAAAGACAAAATTTAGACTGAACCACTGAATACCACTGAAAAGGTACAGTGTCTTGAGTGTGGGAATCTGCAGGAGCTGTGGTAGCAGTATTTTAGCAGTAGTATATATTTTAGGGAATATACAAATTCCAGGACTCAGTGCTCTTAGGGAGCTGTGACTATACTGAAGCCTGCTTTGCCAAAGCTTTCAACCACGAAGCTGCTGGATGGAACATGGCTTCAGTGCAGTACAGGTGTGCCTTGGGGTTGTTTTTTAGATTTATGGTCTGCTTGAGTCTCTGTCCAAACTTCCAGCAGTTCACCTAATGCCTGGGAATACTTTGTGTTAGGAAACAGACTGTCCTTCATCATTTAGCAAATGGTGTGTTGGGTAAGAAATTCATGAGTGATCTCAGATGACTGTAGATGTGTTTTCATGAGTTTGTGATATAAACATATAAATATTTGAGTGTGTTAACAGTTACATGACAGTTTTCATGAACACTGCCAAATATAAGAGTTTTTCAATTCAGTTTTTTAGACTCGATATAATTATGTCAGACTTTGATACATCTTCTCATTGCAGGTTTCAAGATGGCAGATATTTTAGAGGGGACAGATACAACTGGCAAGGTGACTACAGATCTAATCAGAGGCCAGAAAGAGGCTGGGGTAACAACTACCAGCAGCACAGACAAGGGCAGTCCTACTCATCCCACTACGGACAGTATGGCTACAACTCCTACAGCCCGGGGCCTCGTTACCATCCCTACTGATAGCCTGGCCTGTGGGCTGAAAGAAAGTCCAGTGATGCTATGTAACAAACTCAGTTAGCTTTTAGTTCTCTTGTTTTTTCCACTGTTTTGTAGATAACTGAAGAATCAGTGTTACAGTCCATTGCTGTTTTTCTGTAGTGGGGAATGAAAAAGGGAACTCCTTTTATGAATAATAAAAACATTATGTGGAGTTTGTTTAAAGTCTGTAGATTTTAGATTCAATTGCTATCTCATTCTTTTGTCTTAGTATGTACTAGTACACATCTTTTCTTCCATCACTGAGATTTCTCTGTGTTACATTTTAGAAACCAAAAACAGGTGAGGGAAGGAGAGCTGTGGTTTGTATGCAGCCTGTAGCAGTGGCATATTGCCTTAAGATAGATATTTTTGAAAATAACATTCTGTGTCTTTCTGTAGAGAGCATTTCTTAGTTAGACTTTTGATAGTGAGCTCAGTTTGGTTTGAATTTCAGATGCCTTAAAACTGAGAAGAGAGATCCTATTCCTGAAATACTTTATGGGGTCAGCACAGTGTCTGTTGACTCAATGGCTTCAGTACATTTGCAGTATTCCTCTTAAAACATGGTCTAAAAGTTGGATAAAAAATAAGTAGTTAAATATGTGTCTTCTTGTAGCAGTTCAGTGATATGTAAATTTTACCTGAGAAGTAATATCAAACTTAGATTAATCTGTCATCTTCAAATAAATTTGGTGTGTGTAACAAATTTTGGAATTCCCATTTCAGTAAAGCTGTAGAACTTCAATGCTATTGTAGTTTGTATGAAATAATTTGTGCATGTTATAGAAGAGAAGAACTATGATCAGTACTGGTCTGTACTTTTTTTCTGTATGGGAAAATAGCATCAACAGTGCAGAGTGTTATTCAGTTCTTAGAATTTAAGATTTATGGGTTTTTTAAGTACTCACACAATAAAAGTATAGTTCACGTGTTCACATAAAGATGTTTCTGAGTATTCCCGAAATCTGCTTTTGAGACGTTCAGGACTGCAACATTGTCTCCTCAGCCAACAGCTGAACAAGGAGTGGACCCACAGATAAGTGCTGATAGTGGACAGCTGTGGGCTTAAGTTGGAAGAATGGCCTACTCAGCTGCAATCAGAAGGATGAGACACATTGAGATTAATTAGAAGTCTGGAGTGTTAATCCACTATCCCCATTCTGCTCTAATAGGGTCAGGGTTCTCTGTTTCCCCATTTACGTGATCAGCTAATTTGTATCAAGGGAGCAGAGCGTGTCTCTGTACTTGACATTTTCTTCAGCTGCTGCAGAATCAGGGCCCCATCCCTACTGACTGCTGTAAAAGTCATGGCATTATGTGATAAGGAGTGCAAATTAGTGCATCTTGATTTAAAGACAAAGCACAGAAGTCAAAAGCAGAGTCCTGCAGCTCATCAGATGCCTGCAAGAGCTAAAGGGTGTGTTTACACAGAAACAGTCACTGTGTGCAGCTCTTACAATAGGCTGTGATACACAAGTGTCTTCACCTACCCACTAAGTATCCTCTGCTTTTCATTTACTCTTAGCTCTGATACACGTTTTAATATCCTACTCCCTGAAGTATCTGCCTCGCATTCAGTTAGAAATCTTTTCACAAGAGGTTTGTTTTTCCTCTAAGGAGTTCTGGATGAAATGCACTCCTTTAAACCTTCATTAATACAGTGGAGCCTTTACAAAGGGAGATATTAGATCATGCAAAGTTCTTGCCTCTGCTCTGGAGAAGCTGCAATTTGGTACCCTTGGTGGAATTCCCTTTTAATCAGAATCACGTCCAAAGTGCCAAACCCCCCAGTTCCAGCCTCCAAGAAGGGAGTGCATCTCTTCCTGCAAAGAGCCTAACACTGCCTGTTATGCCATGGAAGTCAGGCTGTGCCAGGATGTTCTTCCTCACCATCTGGAGTAGCATCTCAGGTTGAAATGAAACCGGCAGAAGGAACAGATCTGTTTCATCTGCTGCCTTTCCTCAAGCCCAGGCACTATTTTATTACTTTGATTATCTTTCAGCCAGTGAATCAAGAGTCCTAGAAGGGTTTGGGTGGGGAGGGACCTCAAAGATCATTTAGCTTCAGCCCCTGCTCTGCCTTCCACTAGGCCAGGTTGCTCAAATATATATCTGACCTGGCCTTGAACATTCCAGGGATGGGGCATCCACAACCTCTCTGGGCAACCTGTGCCAGTGTCCCACCACCCTTGCAGGGAAGAATTTCTTCCCAATATCATCTAAAGCTGCCTCTTTCTATTTGAAGCCACTCCCCCTTGGCTTGTCATGACATGTCCTTGTTAAAGTCCCTCTCCAGCTCTCCTGTAGCCCCTGTAAGCACTCTAAGGTCTCTTGGGAAGAGAAGAGCACCTCTTCTAAGGAAGGTGCTCTAGGGTTTCCCCAAATTCTTTTCCAGCTCTCTCCCTGTCTTCATGACAGGATCATGAACCCCACTTTGCTGGCTGTGCAGCAAAGCATTAAAAAAAAGAAAAAAGCCAGGTTGTGTAGTATTCCAGAAAATGGCAAACCCAATCTTCAGCACTGTGGGTGAACTGTAGAAGCAGATAGATGATGGTCTAGGTGGAATTTGTGAATTAGAATCACACATTTCATGGTCTTGGCTCTCTTATTCTCAGTTTCTTGACTGAGACCAGGAGAGAGACAAGACAGTGCAGCTTCCCAATTTTTCATATTCATGACTCCAATATGCCTTACCAGTAGAGCTCTCAAATCAAGGATTTGTATTATTTACAAAACTTTTCCTTGGAACAATTCTGGCAAGAGTCTAATTTGAGCAGGTGGGAGGAGAGGAATACATAGCTAAATATACGCGTACCTTGCACCAGACAGAAAGATAAATAAAATTCAAAATATATTGCCTAATTTTCCACTTAGATTAATTGTATTTATGACAAAGTCCAGTTTATTGTCTCTGTCAAGCTAAATAAAACCAGTTAAGTATTGCCTGCAATCACAGTTTGTGCATTACAGTATATTACAGGTGATAAAACTGAAGCTGGGTAACTTTAATATTTGCAACTTCAAACACTATAGAAATTGTTTGCTTTAACTGTGCTGGAGATTGCAGGGTAAACATTAAAATTCAGTGTCTGGAATCTGACTTTAAGAGATCTCTTCCATCTGACATTTGCTCAGACATCATTATTATCATGAATAAAACAAAGATAAGTGTTATGTATTAAGAAATGACTGCCATGTTACCAAGAGTGTGAATGCAAAGTTCTGAATAGGGCTTTGCAGCAGTTCTAAATCCATTCCTGATATAACAATTATGCATGGATTGTTAATTGATACTGAAGAATAATCATGCTAAATTACAGGTACTGTGGCAAATAACTAAGAAAAATCAATAGCTTTTATACAATTTCTTAACTAGCATTTTAAAAAATGCTAAAGGCTTTCAAATCACAGCTAAGCCCCTAGAAACTTGAATGCAAAAGAACATACACAGTAAGAAAAAAAAAATCTTACTGTGATTTGTGAGATCCAGTCTTACCAGTTTTCACTGCTATTCAACCTCTATTTTATTCTGTCTGTGCAGCTGGGAACAGAAATGTGCAGATGTGCTTTGAAAGGTTAGTTAGAAGCTGAACTACTTTCAAGGAGCTCTCCAGTGAAGATTGCAGACAAATGTCATTTGCGATATAAATATAATAAAAATTCAACTCCTGGAACAAAAAAGATATTTAATCTACTGTTTAAATATATTTTAATATATTACAGCAGTTAGACATTTGAATATATTTAAACTCATACAATTAATTTGCTAATAAATATTCTGCTTAACCAAGAAACATGTCCACATTTGCTTCTTATACTGAGATGTTGGAAGGGAAAAGCTTTTTGTATCAAACTAAAGAGAATGTTTTATCTGCCACCACCCATATTCCTTAGGTAAAACAAAAATCTCTGAATTACACAACTCTGGGGTATTTTTCTGGCTGGTCCAGCTGTGCTGTCACACCTTCTCTAATGCTGACAAACAAGAGGAGTATGAACATCAAGCAAGAAGGAAGAGAAAACAGGACTGCTCCCTACTGCAGGTACTGACCACCTTGGGAGCAATTTGGCAAAACTGCATCTCCTTTGCCTTTCATTTGCCAGTCAGGAAAATTGCTATAATCTGTCCCCCTGTCCCTGAATGTTAGAAGAGAGCTGCATAACCCTGCCTGAATTATGCACAGTGCTGATGCTCTAATGCCCAGAAGCTAAGCAAGATTATAGGGCAGATCAGGTTTCCCTGAAAGCACCCAGGAAAAATGCAGCCTGATTCGAGACACACAGAGGTAAATCTAGAGATCAAAACTGATCCAGCAGCTCCAGCACTGCCAGGAGAGTCGATGGCAACCATGCTGTGGTGGTGCACAGTGATCTTGCCTCTCAAGAGGCTTATTTTTTGATTAGGCCCTGCAGGCTGGAATGTATTTTTGTGTTTACCATGGCCTATATTTTCTTCAGAAAGCCTGGACTGCACTTAGTGGTTGTCAGTCCTCATTTGCTTGTGTGAAACAGCGATGCCAAAGTGTTATTTCTGTACAGCTCGCCCCTGACTAAGTACCCTGCCCTGTTAAAATGCACATTTATTACAGGAGATGGTGGAAGGGAAGTTGCTAATACCTACATTTTACTCCAAATCTAATAAACACACTACAGGATAAATCATATCATCATCTTCAATGCATAGCTTATTTTTGACTAGCATGAAAATGAATGTTGTCTTTATCCTAACACAGAGATGCCTTTTTTTTAATCAAATTATACTTCAGCATACTTCACATTCCCCCCTCAAGTATGGACTCCCTTTTATTTTGGGTTTTTTTTTGTATATTGTATAATTCAAACTTTGCTTCATTAATAAAAGATGTCTCAATAACAAAGATCAACAAGGCTTCTGCTCATTGAAGAAAAAACCTTATCTATTCAAGAAATTAGTTAAAGTCATGAAAATAACTTAGTTATTTGTTATAGAACTACAAAAATAATTAATGCTCAATCTCATCCATGAGAAAAACAATCTAAGAATTCAAGCAGAATCTTCAAATGGAAACATTTTACATGTTAAAATAATGATTAAGACTCTAAGCTTTTTCTTACTCTTGTTCTTTGTGAGGAAAGACAATATGGTATTTATATATCCACATAAACGAAATACTTAAGATTATAATCAGTACTGCTGATGTAAAAGTTAAAAGCCCAACTATATTGTAAGACATTTCACACAGCTTTTGGCCAGGTTTAGCATGTGGATGCTTTTTGTTCAAAGTCATGTCTGAAGTTTGTTTCTAAAGAAATGCTTGAAATGATACATTTTTCTATTAAAAATGTGCTCAAGGAAAAAAATTACAGTAATAATTGCTAAAAGCAACCAGCCCCAAATGGTTACATACTCTTTTTACGTAACAAGAAAATTCTTTTTTGCACAGCAAAGGCCTGGTTTTCAGTCACCATGTCATTTTGATTTATGAAGGCCACTGAGACCTAAACCAAAGTACATTTTAGAATACTGCTTCAGTGGTTTTGATGGTCTGAGCATTTAAATACAGCATACAAACCCTCTGGAGCTTAGATCAGTTTAGTGCAAGAGCTCTGTGGGGACACACATTCTCCTCAGATCAAGCTCATATTACTCATTTACAAGCCACACACTTCAAACAGCCTCTCTGAATGGAGCTGAGGGAGCATCAGGCCTGGGGTACACACATGCTCCTCTAAATCCCAGCTAAACTCCTGGAAGGATGGAAAGGAGCTTTACCTTAAATTGCCAACATGGGCAAATCCTATTTCTCCAGCCCTGCAGCTCAGAGGATACGTCCATCAGAAGGAATAGTTGGGTTTTTTTATGTTCTGAGAGAAAATGGGAGTGGAGAGGTGTTGTTACAGTGCTGGCACTGAAGGGAAGGAGCATGGCTGAGCTCAGCAGGATTGTTTCGTGGCTGTGTCCCCAGGTATCCTGCAAAGGAGAGTAAGTGTTGAGATTTCACTGCTGCTTTTCAAGTGACTTTATGGTCACAGCACAGCCTGGAGGATGGGAAACAAAACCCAAAACCCAACCAAGCAACAAAAGCCCAACAATAGAACTCCTTCCTCCATGAACACCAGGGACCTCCCCATCATCGAACAAGTTGGCAGAAAGCAGAATGTGGAAGTAGTTAAGCAGCTGGCTAATTACACTACCACAGCTTAAGTCCTTAAGCAAGATGGACAAATCCAAGGGACAATAAACAAATCACTGGTCATTACATACCCTGCAGTCTGGGTAAATCCAATTGAAGAACCTCTTCAGACCCCACCAGTAGTGTTTTAGCTTTTAGAGACAAAATGGATTTAGTGCTAGATGATAAAAGCTAAGCTTAATCTTACTTCTCTACACACCTGCATTAAACATATTCTTACTACTGACCTAAAACTGTTTTTTTAAATCTGGTACTCTTTTTACTGTTGCTCTCCTATCACTACAAAGGCATCAGTCCACTTATTTCAGATATAGCTGTTTTACTAGTTTCTCATATTCTGAGCACTTCTGAAGACAAGAACTCTTAAAGCTACTTTAAAATTCTGAAAACACAATTTTGCCACAGTTCCAGTCATTCTTCCAGAACTAAACAGAAAGAGAAAAGGATGTTTTCAAAAATAGAACCAGACATGCGTGTTACATGCTCAGCTACAAATCACATTTAATGCTTTTGTGTCTCAGCTTCCATCTGTAAAACTGTGGTCCTTTGCCCTGTTTTCCTCTTCTGTGCTCTGCATTTTGGCTACAAAACCTACCAGGCAGCAGCTACTCCATATAAAGCATAAGGATGGTACATAAATCTCAGCTGGGGTCTGTATGCTACAACACAATGTGTTAGAAACATTCTGGTGAACAAATTAATTTGTTTGTTGATTTAAAAATATTTTTCTAACTAAACCCAAAGACACTGTGAAGACAGTGACTTGTTTTAAACAGTGTCTTTATGTCACTCCATAGTTTTTTACATACATATACATATTTTTATATATATATATATGGGATTCTGCAGCCTTGGAAGCTCTCAAAGCTAGAGCTGCAGTAAAGTGATTCAAATCCTATGGGTATAGTAGAAAAGGCCTTAAAAAATTTAAGTAGCATAAAGACAGCCTCATTATAGCTAAGAGGTGTGGGTAGTCCAGCTTGATAGTTAACACCAACTTATATGAGGTGAATTAAAAACAAGGGGACAATCTACTCAAACTAGATTTCATATCAATAAAACTTGTGACAGTTACTGTATTGAATGTGCTATTCATGTATATTTAATTGATTTTTTTAAACATTCTCACACATATCATACAGTAACAGCAAGGATGACCAAAATTCCAGCCTTAGAATTATTACAGTGCTTGCTTTTTTTAAAAGAACCAAGATGCAAAAATCTTAATGCAAACAACCAAAATTACATAGTTAAACATCTGAATTTCAAAAAAACATAAAAGGTAAAGTTGTTCTTTGCACCTATAGGAAAAGAAAAGAAACCACCCTCAGTGGTGAGGGGAGGAATGGATGAGTCAGCTCTGATGGAAGAGGGGATGTACTGGTGAATGAAAAGAGTGATAGATCAGTCATTACAACAAAGGTCTGTTAGTAGAAATAAAGTTTCATTCTAGAAGAATCTACTGAAAGGTCAGTGTCCTTAAGTAGCTGAGAAGATGAAATCATAACTGAAGGTAAAATAAAAATCTATTTAAAAGTCATTAGTAATTGATGAGAACAGGAAGACAAAGATGGCATCACAGACTGTTGGCAAGAGAATTCCTCCATATGGCACTTATTTCTCATTAGTGCTCTGGGGGAGGATCCTAGACATCGCAGCAGGTCCTGTCGTGACTTTGGACTCCAAGCTGTCCACAGGCTCAGCTGCTCCCTGGCTGAACTCCACTTCTGCTGCACACAATGCACACAGCAGTGCCAGCAACGTGGGCTGAGGAACGGTTCTGCCTCATCACACCTCCCATACCACTTCTGAAAAGGTGGAAACCCGGCCCTAACCGTGTCACCCAAGACATGGCTCAGAAAACCACTCACATTCTTCACATTTTCTGCTACTAGTACAGACACTTTGAGGATTCCCTGTGAAAGCTATTCTTTGATCCCCTGGAGCTCATTGCCAGTTCCTTCTCTCAACAACAGCTTAAGCCAGAGAGCTCTTCATTCACAACACTGTTTACCATCAGCTATGGATTGGTTATTTTGGGACAGCTTCACTGTGGAACAGTGTGTAGCAGGGACTTTGTAGTATTTTTGTCTGCACCACTTGGAATAAAAGCAGCCTATTCAGAGCTCTCAGCTGAGTTCAGGATCCTTACAGCACCTACCAAAATCTCTGTGGAGCACCCCTACCATTGCTTGCAAGAGACAAGAGGAGTTTAATATGACAATCTCAGTAAATTACACAAGAGTGCCTCAGTTTCAAAGGCTGAGAGGAGGTTATTAAAGAAATGAAAATTACTGTAGGTAATAAAAATCACTGACACTTCACTGGGAGTTGCCTGGGTTAACACAGACAGGGTGGAGAAGACTACAGACTTGAAAAAAAAAAAGAGTCCAA
Organism: Notiomystis cincta; assembly: GCA_013398075.1. NCBI lineage: Eukaryota > Metazoa > Chordata > Aves > Passeriformes > Notiomystidae > Notiomystis > Notiomystis cincta. Next base: position 62,382 of record VZRX01020830.1, read on the forward strand.
AGAGCAGAACTTATTTGAATTCCTATAGATTAAGCTGCTAAAGAAACCACATTTTTTTCTATGAACACAACAGATACAAATATATAGGAACAGTCAGTCCAGTGCAGCTTGCTGAGACCCTAAACAAACGTTATAACACATGAAGGATCTCGTGTGTGCAACATCTGCATCCCAAGCGGGTGGGAAGTGCCACGCTGGGGCCGCTGCTCCTGCGGCTCCCGCTGCCCCCGCTGCCCCCGTGACACTGCCAGCCTGCAGGCAGAGCTGCACCGAGCACGTCTGGTAACGTGATTACTGCCAGCAGCTGACAGACTGCACATTCCCATGCAGCAACAGCACGGCCTTCTGTTTCAACTAGCAAAACACTGCAGCAGAATCGCTGCTCTGTAGTTACGGTTTTATTTAATTCGCGGAATTGTTTACTCGGTGTCCACATCTTACTCCATTTCCAAGTCAAATTAACACATCACTTCAGATTAGGATAAGCAATACATCCTGAATACTGATACAGGCCAGAATGTGATTATACTAAACTCAGTTTATAAATCTTCTTCACTGACTCTTTGTCAGGAAACTTCTCTATACATAAAAGGAAATAAAGGAATAAACCAAAGAATGCGTACTTAAGAAACAATTAAAAGGTGTATTTTAATTCACATTCATAACTTTCTAAGAGCTTTCAAATTTATATGGCTTTAAATAATAATGATTTTGACAGAAAACATTTTTCCCTCTGTGAAAAGTATTAACAGGAAATTGAAAAGCTCAAGGAAAATGAAGTTCCATTTTTCACACTAGTGATGAGCCTTCTCTGACTGTGCAGTGGGGGAGGTATTTATCATGCACAGCCTGTCCTCCTCCTTGGATGCTGTCTTCCAGTTTGGACTGGAAGCACTGTGTGTTAGGGTCATGTATATCATCTCTCCCTCACAAATGAACACTGCTAACACTGCAACAGCCACAGAGACACTGTATAATCAGGGCCAATGTACACACTGTGGCTCACACACGACAAAGCAGACAGACTAAACTGCACAGATGAAATCTGTTTTTCCTTAAAACACACCCATCCCAGAGCAAGGGCAAGGCAATGGTCTCATAGCTGCTGCAAGGCTCCTTGGAGCTGGTCTATCCCACATGCCAAGCACAGAACCGACACAGACACCTCTGGCCCTGAGGGATCCTGTCACCAAGTGTTATCACAAAATTCTATTATCTGGCTTCCAGATGGACAGTGTTCTTATCCCTTGGATTACACAAAGTTTCAAGCACGTGACAGGAGCTTTGCACTCTGAACACATAATGAAAGAAGACTGGAGACAAATACCACCTTACACTGCTTTGTACAAATCCTCATGTAGGGACTGAGTACTGTTTCATGGAGCAAAGAGCTCCAGCAAAGATGTGGTTGGTCATTGAGCCACATCACATACTGCTTTCACATCCACACACTCCAACAAAACACTGGCTGCACAGATCTATAAAGCAATCAGATTACATGGTGAGACATATAGATGTATATGGAAAAATTGCTTTCTTCACACTTGTACTCCTGTTTCTGGGCTCGAAATGCAGTACTTCTGACTACTGCTGCACTGCTAAAATTACAGGAAACTAATTATTGAAACTGAATTAATTTCTGTTAAGTTTTTCCCACACAATCCTGCCTTTTACATGGTACTCTTGACCCCTAGCATTTTGGAAATCATTTTAGGTTCCTCTTTTTGCCATAAAAAAGAGGAATGCAATGCAGTACTGAAGAAAACTGAGCAGGATTTTCATCTCCTTGCAGGAGTCTCTTGATCCACTCTTAAATCTTTTTCCATTACTATTTAATGGTATTATAATTACTGTTAGTCTCCAGTGTTCAGAATAATCATAAAACAAATACAACCTTGATTATGCTCATATTATTATTTGTATTACAGGGGCAACAAGAGATTTTGAGCTTTACCAAAGGAACAGAGGAATGTGCATCTCCAAGAATCCCCATCTAATCTAGAATGAGAATTTGTAGGTTATTATAATCAGAAAAGACTGGAGAAAAGGGGCAGAACACAGAGGTTGCTATACCTTGCTTATATGCTCTTATTTTCTTACTTTAGAAGTCTGACATTTTTCTTTTTAAAAGATTCTGTCCTTCATGAAAATGGACACATAAGACATATAGGACAATCAGCAGTCCTTCTCTCTACAACTCAAGGCTCAAACCTCATTGTTTAGGACAAGTTCTTCTCTAAAACCCTTAAATATAATTATCTCCTCTGCTGCCAGTCCAACAGTTGAAACAGTCTTGATAGCTTATTCTCTGCTGCCAAACCTGCCTCCAGTCACACTTTTTTTGTTGCAACTAAGAAGTCACAGATTTATTTATCCTCTAAAACTGTGGGCTGTGTTTATCCTCTAAAACTGAACAAGCATGTAGCAGTAGACCAAAGGCTCCTTTGTAGAGAAAGCAGATAATCTGGAAGACAGACAGATGGGTGTCTCTTCTGCTTGATGCTGTTCACAGACAACAGAGCAAAGGAAAATAAGTGTTTGATTCACTCTCTCACATACTACACTATCAAGTGAGTCAGTTAATCAGAAAACCTGATTTAACCATTCTCAAGTGATTTCACTTAAACCGTGAAGTGTCATCCTCTTTTGGCATTTGCACTCTTTCCAGCAGTGACAATCCATGCAGCAGAGGGGTCAGGGCTGAAATTTTTCAGAGCTGAAAGATGCCAATGATGGGCATGAATTTCTCCAAATTCCTCTTTAATTAGCATCTCAACACTTTCTTTTCTGACACAGAAGAGAGTGTCTCATATTTTGAAACACTTTTTAACACAGTCCAGAGCTCCCTTCCCCTGCAGAGCCAAGTCACCATATCCACTAGCCTGAGTGAGAGTTTCTGGCAGCTGCTCCTGCCGGTGCAAAAGGCTGGAGGCAGCTCCCAGGGCTGCCAAGTCGGCGTCAAGTGAGCCTGTGGGAGATCTCACAACACCTTGCACAAAGCTCTGCAGATATGACAAGACCCAGGAGCTGCACTTGGCCAACTCTGGTGTCAAGGAGATGTGCCAGCCTCTCACAGCAATTACAAAGTGTTAGCCCTGCCTTGCTGTGAGGGGTAATAGTTCAGCCACCAACACTAAAAAATATTGGCAAGATATAGCTGCCTTTGTAGAATCAATTTACTTAACTAAGATGGGAAGGCAGAAAAGATGAGCTACTTATGAGCAGTTCACCAACTTTTTCACCTGAATTTGTATTTTAACCCACATGACTCTCAACAAGAAGCACATCAATAGATGCTCTTTTTATATTGCACATCAGTGGCCCTCATGTGAACTTATCATTTCAGAAAATAAGTCTTTCCTGTTTGAAATTTCCAGATTGACAGGACTCAGGAGTCACACTAAGAGGACCATAGGTAATATCCTTTTACCACCTAGATTCACAGATTGCCAGTAAGAAATAACTGTGAAACTTATATTGCAAATTATTAGATTTACAGTCTTTGAAAACCTGACAGGTTTTTTCCCCATCTGTCTTGAGTGCTAAACAGCAGAGGAGGTGCTATAAAACATCAAGAGTCTATCACACCCTCTATTCTGTGTATCTTCCTTCCCACCAGTTTAGAAGGACATGTAGGACAAGCCTGCAAAGCCTACAAACCAAGCAAAATTGCTCCTAGCCTAATAAATTACCCTTTAATTAACAAAACTATGCCATTCCTCCTCCTCCTCCTCATGTTTTATTTTCTTTATTTTTTGATTTGAGAAGTTAACCTGTTACATAGACCCAGGAATCAAATGAATAAGGTCTGTTTCTTCAGACAGTCTGATCAAGGTAACAGTGGATAATCACAGGGCAAAGCCTAAAACCCAGCCTGAAAATCACTATGTCCTGAAAATGGGCTAACAGGAATTGCTTATTTAAGTCTGGAAGTCCAAGTGTATAAAATCTGGAGCACTTCACTAAATTCCTCCCCAGATAAAAAGACCAAGTCAGTTCAGTGAAGTGAGCAGGAATTATATGCAGCTGAGAAACCAAAGGTTTTCTATAGGTTTCCTGTGGAGGCCTACCTTACAGCAAGATACGTGAAAAATACTTTCAAATTCAGATTTGCAAGGGCAGCCCCATAAAGCTGGCAGAACAGCCTATGGCAAGCTCTGGTACTACACATTCTTTTTGTCTTTGAGTGCATAAAATGTATACCAACACCTCCTCTGACAGGCTCACTTTACCTTTTTCTGCATATTTAGGGTTTATATACTTTTCAGACGACTGAAAGTAGTGTTTTGTTTGACCTTACACCTTCTCTGCTTTTACACACACAGGTACCTATCTACTGAAAGACAGGCTTTGCCTCACATCAACAATTTAACAACAGTTACTGTCAAATTCACGTTTTCAGATGTTCTATTTTCACATTTCTGCCAGAAATATTGTCTGGCATGGTATTAAATAAAGGAAAAAAAATTATTCTAGCTGGTATGTGACAGCAAACAGAAGTCATAGACTTTGAGAACATCATTATAAGCTGATCATCTTTTAAAAATATTTAGCAAAAAGCTCCTGGGTCTGCTTTAGCAGCTGAACCTGAACTCAGTGAGGAAGTGACTGAACAGAATCAGACATTCTCATTAAGTAAAATTAGCCAAGTGCAATTTGCCTGGCTGGTTCCCTCCATGTATTAGCATTTATATTCAGTCAGTGATGAGTTTAATCAGGTTTTTCGAACAAAAAGGAAAAATCTCCTCAAAACCCATAAACCTATCAGGTTTATTAGTAACAGTTTGCACTTCCATTGTAAAAAGGCAGTTAAGAAACTGAAGAAAATTGCCTGTTCAGAAGTGTATCTGAGTAGCTACCAGCAATCTTTCCTCATAGCAGGAACATGACCTCACATACATGCTGCTGATTGCTGTCAGCTTTACTGGAGACAAAAGGAGACATTTCATTAAAGGGCAAGTGCAAGGAGGCTACAAAGAGCTGCCATAGGGCCTTCACTGGAAGGGACAGGTTCGCCCTGTGATTGCAAAGATTGTATCACAAGGTCCTTTTCCTCCTTCCACAGTGATTGCATCTCTAAGGGCTGTCAGGCCCCAAAACCAGAGGAAGAAATGCGGTGGCATCTAAGGAGATAAGTGTCAGCAACAATGCTGATGTGACAAATAAAGAGCAGAAACAACCCCAGAGAGCCTGGTCCTGCTGCAGGGCACTTACCTGGAGCAGCAGCAGCAGAATTGAAGGTGAGAGGCAGCAAGAGGGCCCAGATGTGGTAGGAAGGTGGCTGCTGGAGCTGAGCATGTGTGCTGATACCTCTACCAAATGTAACCCCACAGACCTTCTGAATATCAGAAAGAAAGTGAAAACTTCGTAGATTTTAAGACAAGCTATGAAAGTAGCACTGGTAAAAAAATAGGTTTCACACAAATAGCTTGTTTTATAAAATTCAACTTGGCAATGCCCCTGTCAGACAGCTGGGCACAAAGTATGTCCTAACACATGTTGAGAGCTTTGAAATTTGTTATAAATCATGCCTCAGTGCATTCTGTTTTGCAAAGCATTACAGCAACAAAAGCTGGCCAAAGGAACAGCACTGCTGCAGCCCTTTCCACATGTACTGCACGTTTACAAGGTATTAGAAAACAGACAACTTAATGACAATCACCCCAGAATTACAGTTTGTAACCCCAGTTATTATCTTAAGGCAGACAACTGCTTTATCTGAGCAGCATGAAATGAGGCTTTGACCCTCCTGTAATTTGTTCTTTTTTCTTTGGGTCCATGGCTAACTGCTTTCTTTATTTCTTTACAGCACATTTCTATAATGACCAACTGCTGAACTGATACTCAATATATTTCCCTTTTCACCTGCCATACTTCAGATTTGGAAACTCAGAATGTTATTTAAACAATATTCTGAAAACTTACCCTCGGGCTGTACAGTGAATACTTCAGCACTCTAACTTCCCCAGCTCTTCAAAGAACAAATAAATGCAGCATTTATAGATGAAAGAAAATTTATCCCAGCTCAATAACAATTACTTGAGAAGCCAATATATAAGGGACCAGGAAAAAATGAATTCCCAGTATCTCAGAGAAGTACTCTTCCTTTCAGGCATTTCATTTCTTCAGCAGCTTTTTGACTGTTTATTGTCCTCAGTTTTATTAAGAGCACTTTGCCTAAAGTGCAGCCCCTTCCTAGAGAGTAACAACCAGGATAGGTTTTACAGGAGGGTAAAGCACTGGGTTCCCCAAAGGAGACAGGGGAGCCCATTTTTAAACCTGTCACCATGGCAATGAATCATCCTCCCAAGACAAAGACTAAAATCATTAAGAGGGGAATACAATATGTAGAAGTAATGCAGAAAAAAATTTAAAACTCAGCTGGTTCATGTTTTACCCATGCAAATAAACATCATGAGAGGGGAAACAAGAATGAGATGTGAAGTACTGAGCAGGAAGATCAGGTGTATCTATCTTCCTGGAAGCTGGAAGCAGGAAGATATTAAACTGTGCTTTCTGCTAAATTGCTGCTGCCAGTTATTGACAAAGTTGTCAATTATCCAGGATTATTTAGACTGATGATACCTGAAGAAATGAGGATTTAGAAACACTTGGGACTAAAAGGGGAGATAGGAATGCAACACAGATGATAAATGGAGTGAATTGTAGAAAAAGAGCAAAGAGGCCAGTTTCAGAGGGCATAATTAAATATTCTTAATTAGCATATTACACTACTACAATGAAACTGACTTTCAAAGCTGGATTTTAGAAAATAAATGTAACTGAGTGGATGAAAGACTAAGACCCTTCTATGCCATTAGACAGGCATAGAATTTATTCAGATAACTTCTATTTTGCTAATGTTTAAATAACTTAATTATACTTAAAAATTGCACTGACTGCCCAGGTCTGCAATCACCATTAGACAGATTTTACTGAAATTGGGCCATGCATTAGGGAAAAAAAGGACAGTGTTTGATTTCCATAGTTGACTAATCATGTAGCTTAATGCATATGGATGAAGCAGGTACCAACAAGTAAAAGTTATGCTGCAACTGGCACCACAATGTTTTTAAATTGGTCCAGGAATAAGAATTTATTTTGAGCAGGGATTTGTAAAGTGTTTTGAAATTAGTGGAAGAAGCTTCTTACAATATCACAAAGCTCTGCTCTGTTAAAAACCTACTCTGCTGGAGTAAGGGATATTCACTACCACAATTTTTTCAATAGAATGAAAGACATTTTACTGTGTTCATGAAGAGACAGTTGACAGGTTAGGATTTCAATGCACAATTGGTAGGAGCTAGACCTAAATCACAGTTTTGGCATTTGTTTGGTCACACAAGTTGTTTAACTCTTCACTACCTGTCTTTTGATATACAATGGACCAGCAGCTCCTCCCTCCCAGGCATTTCACCAGGTAACATAAATCCACAACCAAGGTATTGGGGATACAAATGGAAGACAGCACAAAAAACATTGAGATAAGAAGCTGTCAGATACTAGATATGATTCCATGATTCTATATGGCAACACCCCAGTGTTGCTTATACTACCATTCTGAGATAATTTGGGTTACTCCTATTATATAAATTGTATGTTCCCAGCATGGAAAGGGAATTTGCCACACTATCAGAATACAAGTTACTTTCACTGATTAGGAAGAAGAGATGCAGAATGCCAGCTGAAGGTGTTTAGGAAAGGTGAGGACACCAAGGCAGAAGGCAGCAAAGTCTCAGCAGAACATGCTGACAAGACAGAGAGGGCACTGAAAAACTAAAGTGGCTACAGTAGGTAATCATCACAGAAGATCAATGTACTTCAGAGACTGTATCTGTCCACACAGCTCCTCCCTCAGACTGTGTCTGAAGTCACAGGAAAATGGAATACATTATTTCAGTAGAGTATGTAAGCTTTCAAAAAAACACTTTAAAATGGTTGTTGAAGCATCCAAGTCCAAATGTAATTTATAAATACAGAATTCCTCAGTCTTTTTATTGCTATTTTCTACTCATGACAAGAAGTTTAGGAAATAAGAGAAAAAACCCCAACAACAAACCACTAGCACTTTGTCTTGGTTTGCTTTGCCTTAATCTTTCTGCAAGACATGGTACCCCTCTGCTGGGCAAGAACAGATCTAACAGCAGGGAGGGGTGCACCAAAACTGATGGAACAGTAAAACAGAATCAGCCTGTGCACACTGAAAAGGTAAGTAAGGAAAGAGGACTGAGGCAATGTACAGCTGCCCAAATGCCTGAGGAAATAAGGGGCTCAAGTGCAAAGCATTAAATAAACAGAATTCAGACTTATTTCTCCAGAAGGTAACATTTTTCATAACATCTTTAAAATGAGTCACCTTGAAGGAGCTGTCATTTTGACAAACACCACTTCTCTAACTCCAAAAGCAACTGTTGCAATATTTAGGATAGCAGGAAACTGAAAGAATTCCCTAAAGCAGAAGATTTTTGCCCATGAAAAAGCTAAATTATCAGTGATGAAGCCTTTACTGCATCAATCTGGTAATGCATCTGCATAAATGCTTATGCATTCCTAACATTGTTTTCCAGGAGAATATATGACAAACCTTAAGCAAACCTTCAGAATAGTTTATCTTTTTTCCTTTAGCCATTACTTTCTTTTTAACATGACAACCACAGGACAAATACAGGACAATTTCACACATTAGCAGTGATGCAGAGGAAAAAACAAACTCCTACCAGAAACATGTGTGATATAATACACATTTTTGGGAAATGCCAGTTAAATCTTACTCTGACCTATGAAGCATGATAAAGAGAGAAGTTCAGCCTTTTTCTCATCAGCCCTGAAACTGGAGTATAGTTGCCCATTTTGTTTCAGACTTCTGTTCTATGAATGACTCTGCCCAGTTATCTAGGGATTGCACTACTACTCATTTTTAGACCAAGGAAAGATTGTAAAAAAAGGCTATTTAAGAGTAGGATTCTATTAAGAGACTTCCAGGAAACAACTTTTTTCTCTGTTAAAAATAAAACCACAAAACAAACTATGATAATAGCTTTTTCCCCTTTTATTAAAAACAGTCATTACAGGCGACATACAATTGGCAAAGATATATAAGAACATATCTCTACTTTTAAGGAAACTATTTACAGACTATTACAAAGTGATCCCAGGTGTGCAATGACCAGGTTATGCACTGGTTTTTCACACTGAAAACTTGTGCTTTTCTCTCAGTTGTTCAGGTGATTCTACTTTCAGTTTGTCTGTGTGATCAACAACAGCCCACTGGCTTCAAATACCTTTATTTTAGATACCTGTAAGTGCCCACAGTGAAAAGCTGCACACAGTACCTGCTGTAAGGTATCAGAGAGAACAGTCTCCTTTATGTCTCTGCCATCCAGCTTTGCCCTTTTGTACCACTGCCCACATGGAAGGCTGTCACTCCAATCCTCTCACTTTGTCAACCAATGTTTGCTTCACTAAGAAACACCATTTTGTTTAGGGACCAGGCAAGAGGACAAATCTTACCCACAGGAAACTCTCCAGAGCAGAAGGAAGTTTGTTGTGACAGAAGCAGATAGAGAGTCTCAGTTTTCTAACCAAACCTACAGAAAAACTTCAGCTATACAGCAGTTATATTAACAAGGGAGGGAAAGAAGTGTCTTTCTGCAGTCATTGCCCACATTCTCAACAGCACTACATTAAGTAAGAAAGAGTATTAGTCCATATACCAAGATGCATTGTCCCATTTCCTGTTCTTGCTTTAGGTCAACTGGAAGCTACTTTTTTCAGTTTTTCTAAAATTTCATCTGGTGTCATGGACACCAAAATCTTCACCACTTTGTCACGTGATTTACCCCCCTGGTTTAGACAAACAGGAAAAAAAACATCTTTCAGAGAATCACCCTTTAAGATAAGAAAACAGTGCTGTTTATAAAATGTTGATAAACAAATTAAGCAGGTTGCCCATGATTTAGGAAAAACAAGACTCACATCTTTTCATCTCTACCTTTTGACAACACAGTGCTCAATTCCTTGGTCATCTTACCATTCACCACTACTCTTTAAAACAACAGAGAAAAATAAAAAGCACCATTTTTCATTGTGCTTTTATGCTCATAAACTATAAATGGAACTGGCTGGAAAGGCTGACTTCAAGTACAATGAATTAATAAAACAAATTATTTATTCATTGCAATAAATAAAACAAAGAGTTTCTGCTCACCAAAGATGTAAATTCTAATACAGAGAAACTCTTGAGGCCCAGCTACAACCCAAGTGCTTTACATACATTCTTGCTTATGTGTGACAGTTAAACTTCAGAACCTTTTGACTCAAATACATAAAGTTATTTTTTTTAAAAAGGGAGATGTTATTAATAAAATGCACACAAATTCTGTGAACTCATTTGACATGAAAACACGAAAATCTTTGAAGAACCGAGAAAACATGAATTACAGAGATTTGCAAAACAATATCATGGTAACTCCTCTGATAAGATCAGCCACAGTTCTTCCTACAATAAGTTTCCTCTCAATGAATCATTCCATTTACTCAATTAAACTTTTAAAAGTGTGTTTCAGACGGAACTTGGAGTAGCCCCCTGCACTCAATGTAAGTTTCAAAATCTTGAATTTCAATTGCAGTAGGGCAAGACTGAAAGGAAAAAAAGGAAATACCTTCTCTAAAATAACATCACTCTTCTTCACTTCGAGCACCTTAGAGAGGTAGCGACACAGCTCCACATTTGCCTCCCCTTCTGATGGAGGTGCAGCAATAGCTACACCTACTGCCTCAGCTGTCACATCTGTAACAAAGTTTGAGGATTTTATGCTCAAAATAGTCAAAACATCTAGCCATCGTTTCTTAAAACTCAATGTTTATGCTTTCAAAAGTATTTTAATTTAAAACCAAGTAAACGTATAGATTAGCAGGTGATAACAATTTCACATTTCATGAATTCCCTTGACTGTCAGCCAGTACGATCAAGTATAAACTCCCGGCAGTACAGGCAGTGAAGCCTTCGTGCCACAGAAGGGTGCACTCAGGAGTTACCAGCCTTCTCACAATGGGGGCATCCCCCTGAGCCCGTTCTTGTGCAGGTGTTCTCCTGCTCGGCACCCCGTAACACGACTGCAATCAGGTTACCCCGAGGAGCCGCTGGTTAAACGGGTGTGCCCAGTTACACTGTCAGTAAGTCCCCTGTGTTACCAGCGGGGCCCGGACGCTGCCGCAGCCCGCGGGTTCCACACACACTCGGGGTGTGAAAGCAGCCCCGGGGCTGTACAGGGAGAAAACGTTTTATTAGATCGAACTTTTATGGCTCTGATAAAACCGCACAGACTATTGGGACACAAAAGCCCGCACTAAACCACAGATGCCAAACGGAAGGGTTTAGCATCGGGATTTACCTCGTGCTCACCGCGCCACCCAGCGCTGTACAGGGGGGATGCGACCGAGCTACGGCTCCCGGAGAGCCAACTACTCGCTTTAGCTCCCGGGTGGGACTTTGTGCACGGCTCCCTCCGCCCCTGTTCCCAGGGCGCAGCGATGCAGCGCCCGCTGCCCCGGCCCGCAGACCCACCTGTGACGGCGCTGCAGCGGGCGCCGGGCTTGGCGCGCACCGCCACCCTCACGGAGCCGCCGCCCGCCGCCACCA
>VZRX01020830.1:74028-87309 GCA_013398075.1 Notiomystis cincta
GCCTCGCCCTGAGCCCGCCGCGGCTGCTCCGGCACGGCCTCGCCCTGAGCCCGCCGCGGCTGCTCCGGCACGGCCGGGCCCGGCCTCCCATCGCTGCCTCGGAACAGCGCCGCGCCCGGGGCCGGGAGAGCGCTGCCGGAGTACGCACAGAGCTGGGAGTTTGACAGACACTTGTTCTACACCCGGGCTTTGTGCACCCCAACCTGCGTGACCTCCCCGCCTTGCCCCTTAAGAAAGGAAGTTTTCTTATTTTTTCTCCTGCATTCTTAAATTATTACTTTAGTATAACGTGAGGGAGGGTACAGGTCTTTGTACATGAAGACATTGTTACTACACAGTACATACTGCAAGACACTGAGTACTATATATATATATATATATACAGCAATTGCATCAACTTACTGTATGCAATCTGTAAAACTCGTTGCACACCAGTAATCCTTAGGTTTATACTAATTTTTTAGTATTAGAATATCCGATGATAAAATAACATCATTACAAGTCTCATATTCTCATTTTCACATTATACATTTTTTATAGGCACATATGTATATACAGTGGCTATTTGCATAACCAATTCTATACTCCAAAACAGCCCTTCTGAATTAAAAGAGATTCTGGAAAGATCTGTTTGTTGCTGAATATGACTTAATATTTATTTCTTCAGTGCAGCTGCAGATGTTCTCTGCAGTGCAAAGTCCATTAATTCTCCATGGCTCTTGGAAAAAGTCAAGATGATGGCAATATGAATGCAGCTTTGTTGATAAACTTCAAAAAATACAGTAGCAATCCATGTCCATAGGGTCAATCCAAGACCATTTTGGGAAGAAGTGCAAGTGGGACTACAGCAGCAGCTTTACTGTCTTTTAAGGACAGATTGGAGAAAACATACACAAGTTGTTTATAACAAAGTAAGGATTTTCCAGTTCAAAAAATTCATTTTACTACATGAGAAACAAAAGGGTGAAAACACAAAATAATTAATCACAAGGTACTATTTAAAACAAACTTTTCAATATACAGAGTACTTATTTCACTTAACATTTTGTTTTGAGGAAAAGCTAAATTACAATAACAATGCAGAAAAAAAAATAGCTTTTCTGGTACCCCTCAAACAAATTAGTTTTGTTTTTACACACTGATGTAATTTCACAGAATTTTTTAACTGCTGCCAATAGTGAGCTGAAGTCCACTGAGACACCAACACATTCCAGATCACCATGTGAAACTAAGTATAAAATATTATTTCTGGTATCTGTCCATCTTCTATTGATGTACCATTGTTGTTACCTGGTGAACTATAAAAGACAAAGCATGTTTTGCTAGCAGTAGGAGATTCATGGATCACTTTCTTCAAACCTTTTGTTCCATAGTGGGAATCAGGACCCTGAAAAACATCACAAGAGATTAGCAAGAGAATGGAAGTGGGCAAGACCCCAAAACTGCTGATGTTCAAACACTGCTGACTTGGGCTATTTTAGTAGTACAAAATTTCTGTACTCACATCATATAAATTACATACAAAATCACAGACAACAGAAGCAAGGGCCCTATGTTTAAATAACAAAAATATATTTCTCTGACAACAGACTTAAACCAGTTGATTTTATCCAATTAGTAATGAATACTTTCTAGCGTTTCCCCTTATCACACAGGTTGTCTTACTTAGTTCCCTGCCTCAGCTTCTTCTAATGTGCAATATTTCCTCCAATCCACTCAACTCTGATTTCTGTATAGAGAGTTATACTTAAAAGAATATTAAAAATTTTTTGAGAAATAAATTTGTCCACAACACTAAGGGGAGACTTTCTGAGAACAAGTAATTCTTGTCTATTATTTCAGCACTAGTACATAAAAAGGGATGAAAAAAGAGCTGTTTTCTTGGCTTTAGTGGTTAGAATATCTTTCATAAAAGAAATCAAACTCAAATTTTGATAGAGAACTGCCAGATTAGTGCTTTTTTCCCACACAGAACCAGGGACTTCCATTAGAACACATTCTAACTCCTACATCAAGAAAAAAGTGGGAAGGCACAAAGGAACCAGTTAGGAATTCCGTGCTGTGGCACAGAAGAGATGTAACAAGTTACAGTGGAGTTTTAACTACATCCTTTAGCCCTAACCTTAAAATAAATTCAAGATCTAGAAGACGCTTTCCCATCACCAGACTGATAAAAGAACAACTCCTGCATCAAAGTAACTCTTCTGCAGTGTGGGACATTCTTACTTTCAGCGTTGCACAGGCCGTGTAGCAGACGGTGGGCAGGATCTCTATGGGCTCCTTGAACATGACTCGGAAGGTACTGGCTGTTCCATCGCAGCTGAATCCGGTGTCGTTCTGTCCCAGCGTCTGATTCTTCTCGTAATCGATTATCTGCACAAAAGCATGCACACGGTATTGCTGTGGTCACAAGGTGAGGAAGGTTCTGACTGTATGCGTGTGAGAAGATCACAAGCAAACACTTGCCTACCCCACCCAGCCCAACTGCAAGGACAGTGCAATCGGAGCTGGAAAGGAGCTGTGATTTCCTGATACCGCAGGAGCTGACGCAGCAGCTCGGAACGACGGCTTGTGAGTCTTACACGGGCTGTGGGCACTGCTCCAGCCAGGCTAAAGTCTGTGCTTGGCAGATGAGGAATAGCTCTCAGACCTTCAGCTTCTGACCTTCATGTACCACATCTAATCCTGTGCTTGGATTTGCTCATCTCTGTACACCTACACAGCCCACATGAGGGAAGCTCATTCCCTGGCTGTGGCTAGTTTAGAAAACAAGTTTTTACAGATAATGTAGGCAGTCAATGACACCTTCATAAAAGAAAGCAAGAACGTGTGCTGTTATGTTTTATACAATTTATACTTTTGATTCAGTATAAAAATTACACTACACAATATTTATTTGGCGTTCAATTTCAGTGGTAAGAATCACTAGCTCCAATGCAGTAATAGCAGATACCTCCCTTCCCATTTTGGATTGCAATCCTGATCCATGCTGCCCAACATCTCCTGCAGAAGTTGGGTATCAGAGCTTTAGAGCAGAACACTTCTTGTGATTACTGCACTAAGAAGAATTCTATCAATTTGAATAGTTTCTTATTAACTTGCCATATAATTTTCAGTATTGCCCAAATGAGATGAAGCTTTATTCTGGGAAAAATGTGCTCTAGTTTTTTCCCCAGCCACAATCAATAGAAATATTAACAATTACAATGCTGAAGTCCTAAGCCCTTTCCACATAAGAGATGTATTTGCAGTATACCTTATCACTCTTCTATGACAAGTTTTAAATGTTTAACTCTTTGAGGCTCTGCTAGTACTGATGCAGAGCCAAAAAGAAAGCTAGAGGCACAAGACTTAAATAAATGTTTGAAAAGACTGTGACAAGAAAGTTTCAGATCCATCAGTTATTAGGGGTACTTCCAGGATAAAGAAAACCTATATAAGATGGATGGCCTTAATATGAACCATAAAGGTTTATTTAGTCTTTTGGTTTGAATCAGGAAGATCTTTTCCAAATGAATTTTCTGACCATTCACATTTAATATGCATTGGTTTGCTCTGAAAAAATCTAAACTCTTTTCAGATTAAATAAATCCAGCAAACATCCTAAGTGAATGTACCGAATGCTTGCATCTGCTAACAGGAATTCAGCTGAGAGGTTCAAAAAAGGGTTTATGTGAAGTAAAAATCCCCAGGTATGTTTAATATATCTGCTAGTAGGACACGAGATCAACTCTTTTGTTCTAAAGACCCTGTCTAGTGCACTGTGTTGCTCATTTGCATGGATGTATAGCTTGACAAAACCAAACTGAAGGTACTTCAAATAAAGGAATTTGAAAGTGAGCTTTTAAAGTGAGAAATGTGCAAAAGCCAAATTCCTTCAAAACCTCATTCCAGATACATTTTGTTTGAGGAATGGCACAATATTTTTTCCTTAGAAGACAGACACAAAATCCCTATCCTTAAGTACAGAGTAGTCAGATAATAAACTTCACAAAGGAAGCAGAAGAAAATGTGTTAGAAAAATTTAAACAGAATGTCCACTAATGAACTGGAACAGCAATTTCAGCACGTGCTACAAGTCTAGAAAGATAGGGACAATAGAATTTCTGCCCCTATATGAAGTCACAGACTATTTATTTCACAAATGTGACATGATAGTACCAGGTTATGAAATACCCAGCACAGGGTAAAACTGTGCCAGTCATTGAATCCTAGTATCTTGTTAGAAAGCTTAGAATCAAAACAAAACTAATCTCTACAAGAAAAAGAATTCCAATAGACTGATATTTCGCACTTAAAAAGGAAAGAAAACATAGTGCTGGATCAATACTACTAAAAGACAATCCTGACCACAACATGCTAAGGGATCTGGCAGCCTACAAGAGCAGGAAATACAATTTTAGTGGTGTCTTCAATTACCCACTGGGGCAGGGCAAGGGTCACATCAGGACATGAAGCAGGGGGGACATTTTTAGATGCTATCACTGGCCACTTCATGAGCCTGCTAAACAATTGCTCAGCAGGAAGACAAGCAACCCTTGATTTGGTACTGAGTGATGAGCAGGATCAGATTCAAAATTTCATAATGGAAACACTATGTAACTGTGTCCATAATATACTTAAGAGTCAACACCCCCACATGAATAACAAAAGCAAATCCCCCACAGCTGTGCTAAATTTCAAAAAGAGGAAAGTGAGGAAGCTGGTTCAAAAGAAACTAAAAGGAACAATTAGGAAAATCAAATCCTTACAAGAAGCATGCAGGCTACTGAAGGGCATAACAGAAACAAGTACAGTATCAGTACATATCTCCTAATAGGAAAGGCTTGATAAAAAGGGATAAAAGCTGGAAGTTGGGAAGCACCTACACTGAAAATGACTGAAGGACAGGAGAACACAGGAGAAAGGGAGTGGAGCTCCACAGTGTTCTTCCTTTTGCCTAGTCACCCACTTACGGCCACTTGTGACAAAACAGACTCCTGGCCTATCAACTGCTCCCTGCCAAATATAGACCCAACCTTTTGCAAGGGCTCAAGTGTACTTCCCATACAAACCATTTACACATAATACACACTACCTGTATATTAACTTGATAGTCTGTGGGTCCATGAATAGATCCATATAATCCAAATCCTACTATGGAAATTCTTCTGTTAACTGTGAACCTGGTAAGACACAAGCCAAGACAGGAATTCAAACAACTGTGGTGAGTGTGTTACCTTATTTCAAGTAGGAAAGACTCCCACTGAAGAGTAGGAAAGTAAACTGAGAATGGCATTGCATTTTTTTTAAATGGCATTTTTATTTTGGTTTCAATACTAAGAAAAATGCTTTGTCAGCTTTATAGATTAAACCTTTGCTAATTCCTCAAGATATTCAGTATTACTAAACAAAACATAACCAGATTCTTTTCAGTATCTCCTAAACGAAAAATGATCAAGACTTGGTCTTTCAAAAAGGAATATATAGACAACACCCAATCATTCTAGAATGCACCCAATTCTCCCAAACCTTATTCTTTGCTAGTTTGTATTTTATGTGTGTAATAGCCTAAGTTATTAAAATCAAAAAGGAAAAGATCAAATGTGTGCAACAGAGCCAGCATGTTTGCTACTGTGTCTTATAGCAAAAAGTCACAGTTGAATGATTTGTTCCCTTTCTCCCCACACATTTCTGTCTCTCCTTCAGTTTCTGGAGTCCTACCTAATCCTGTCGCTTGTTCCACTGTAGCCCCAGCGGCTCTCCACCTGCTGGAACCTGTTAATGCTGCATTCTTTTCCTCTAAGGCAACACCTTGGTCGGTCAATGTAATCTACTTTAGGTTTAGGATTGACAGTAAAGTGCAGAAAGAGATTTACTACTTCCCGATCCGACAAGATTCCAGACTGAGCAGGGCCTGTGAAAACATAAAACTTCTAAGATGATTTGAAGGATTACTCCAGCTGTTGTATTTAAACCACACATATTCACAAACTGAAGAAAACAATATTTTCCAATGGCTGGAGCATAATCTGCAGAATGTTTTGCTTTCATTTGTGCCTCACAACTCTTATTAGCACAATATTATTAACAGAATTGGGTGTTAAGCATCTAAACACAGTTAAACAGCACTGTGAGATGGTCTAACAGTAAGACAAAAAGCTCCACAACTCACCCGCTGCAAACTCTTCAATAGTCATTAATGGAAAACGGATTAAGGAAAGAGCTCTCCCAAGGACTTTTTGTTTGTTCCCGAATGTCACAGGCAGTTGTTGTCTTTGACATTCTGCTTCTGCCCAGCGAACAACAGCTCCAAAGAGCCTACTTTCTCGAATGCTGAGAGTGTCCCTTTCTAGAACTGCACATAATGTATCTAAAGAAAAAAAGTTAGCAGCTTTAGATCAGTTTTCATCCAAGCCAGTAACAGTGCTACACTATGTACATATATACATATATGTATTACACGTAATTTGTGTCACATAAAAACAATCTCCCAATGACTTATAGACTTCAAACTAAAAAATTAAATTTTCCAGCTATGAAGACAAGATAACAACTTTCTTCTTGATTCCTAAGAGTGTAACTAATTTTTGTAGTGACAACCAATATCCTGAAGAATTTTCACTGCTAGGGCAAGATCAAAACTGGAAGTGACCTAGCAGTGAATGCTCCCTACTAAAAAACCAAGTTACTCATGATGACAGTGTCATATTCTCATCTGGGCAGCCACCTGCCCATCTGAATCAACTACAGCCACAAGCAGCTACAGTTGTGCACACAAACTACAGTTGTGGTGCACACAAAAGCAGTTTAAAGACATGTGAAAGCCATCTTAAGCATTGATGTATTTGCCAGCCACAAAGCATCAAGGTGAAACACAAGATCTGAGGCAAGGTACATGATTTACAATAGCAACTTATTCTGTATTTATTACTCCTTCTGACCTTCTTTGAATAACAGGTATGCACAAATTATCATAGAATACAAGTCCAAAAAATAAATGGGTTTTTATATTCTGAATCTTCTGTCTTTGGGAATTTTTATCTGCCTTGAATTTAAGTAAGGCATATTTGTAGTCATAGAAAATAGCATATTAGAAAGTCAAAACAGATTGAGACTTACCAAGACTATAGATCACTCACAGTCTGGGTACAAATCCCACTGAACATGAGTTAACAATGACTTTAAAATTGCTTTAAGCAGTGAAACACCTTCCTTCAGTCTGAATTTTCCCCACAATCTAGCTGATTTGGAGTAAAACCTTAGACACATACAGTAGCAATGAAATTGAGTAAGCAAATTTATAACTGCCAGCTTTTGATAGAAGATTAAACAGAGAAGCTAGCAGTTTATGTACTCATTTTTAAAGCAGATTTCATTAATTGTGCATTGATTTCATTAATCTGTGCAACTTTGAATTACCATGTGGCAACAGAACAGTGTGATTCCTGTTGCACTTGAAAGGCAGGTATGGATGCCTCAGGGATGAGGCACAAGCCTTGGCAAGTGAAAGCTTTGGCTTCACTGAAAAGTGTGGTGTCACCACAGTGGGAGCCCTGGGACACCACCTCTACTCAAATGGGGACACAGTGCAGTGGAACCCAGCTCAGGAGTGAAGCTCCAAGGAAAGCACTGCAGGGGTGGATGGCCAAGAAGGGGAGAAGTGCTTGGGACTCTGCCTGCTCAGATGGGAAAGGAACTATCCTGGGGTCCTGTCAGTCCATGCTTAGGACACACGGAGTGACTTACCTATGTCAATATCTGTAAAGCCTTCTGCACTTATGGCATCCATAGTGCTTTTGTCTATTGTGTCAAGACAAAGACTAGCAAGCTGAGGTTCATCAAACAAACGAGCCTGAAAAGATAAAGAAATACATCTTAAGCATAAAGTTGGCAAACTGCTAACCTTAAAAAGCAAGCATTTTTACTCTGGTATAGACATAAATTAAAATAGGTTGATTTGTCTAAGTACTCTTTGTGTTTATACCTTAAAGAGCACCTAAAATCTTAAAGGAGTACATAATTAAGGAGAATTAGTAATTTCCCTCCAATTAGCAATTTTTCTTGTGAATCAAAACTTAAGCTTAAATTTACCTACTTGAGTAAGCAGCATAAAGGCATTATCTGCTCGGAGATGCTTTGTTAGGAAATCCACACAATGTGCTTCCAGGGCAGGGACTGCATACTTTTTAGCAGTGTATAAAGTAGTCATGACTGTTTCTGGACCAATCTGAACTTCATCTGAATAGAGAAACCTATAAATCAATATACAAATAAGGATCAGGAAAACACATCTTTAGAGGGGCAGCCAAACACAACAGTCTCTTTGCATTGAGAAAAGAGGCCAAAGATTTGCACTGTGAACAGTGCAACAGTTGACCTCATAGCATTTTTACAAATAAAGAAGGTAAGTTAAAAGGTTCAAGAAAGTCTATTATGTTAACCTAATGGCATACATTTGTTTTAAATATGTATTATCCCTAGGACTGATCTGGCTGTACTAGTTATACATAGCTCCCCAACTGTAAACAACAGCTGAGCTGCAGAATTACTTAACCTACCAATGCATGCTCTCAGTTCATCAGGAAAATATCAACACACAGCCCTCTATGGCTGTATTCCTGAAATTCATTTACTGACAGTGTACACTGGCTTCCCCTCCATGAGGGAATAGTGTCAAGGACTTAGATTGTGAGAACATCTTATGTCAAAGTTACCCCTCTGTAGTATTCAGAGAGGAAAGGGAGTACATTCTAGCAGATGACCTTGACTCTTCTATTCCTGCCACAGCAAAACTCTCTGGCTTGTCTCCACTGCTTGAGGCAAGAGGATTGGTTGAGATTTTAGCATAGGCTGTGAACCAGAAGATAGGAGCCTCCACCAATACCAGGAAAAAAAACCCTGTTTCCTGAGCAGTTGTTATTTCAGACTAGACAAGATTTATTTTAAGGTTCTGTATGGAAAATACAACTTTTAAAAACTATCTTTTCTTACAGGTGCCATTTGATAATTTTAGCAAAATTTATCAGCCTTTCAGATATATCAAGAATACTCTGTGATTTACAAAAATACATTTGTCCCCCACACATAGGTAATTAAACATCATAAACCAGGGCACACTAGCAAATTAAAGAATTCCACAATGAAAACCAAGTAATTCCTTTTTATTTCTTAATATTTGTTGTTCAGAACGCCCTGGAAATGAATGACAGAGACAGAAGGTGTGTTTAGAAGGGTTTTTAAATGCAGCAATCAGCAGTTTGTATCCAAACTTTTGAAAGTAACAGACTTGTTACACTTCCTTGCAACATAGAGAAATTTAAGTAATACAAATCTAGAATTAAAGTTTCAGCTGAAGTTCTTCAGTGTTTATATTTCTTATATAGCAAGAAAACTCTAATTCTCAGTAGTTGCTAACACACAACTAAATATGCTGTTCAACATTAAATTTCCTGCCACAATACAGGTACTTATTTACCATTACCAGACTCCAGTCTACTCAAACAGTCAGTTTGCACATCACTTTGGAGATGTGAATGATGCTCTAGATTAATTTTTTTAAACTGGATTTAAACTGATCAGTGTTTAGGAACAATTAATTGAATTAAATGCTAACTTTTTTTTTTAATAAAAGTTTCATACAGTTCAACTAGAACTGATTTATGAAAGCTATGAACTATATTATTACCTGTTGAGGAAAACAATGGGCTAACTTGCAAGTCACAAATGCTGACAAATTTAAGAAACTAATATTTCACAGTTACACTTCTGCATACTAAATTGACAAGCTCTTCATTAAAGCACTACAGTGCATTTACATTTTGGTTCTAAGACTTAAAATAATCAGTTTTAAATGCCATAACTTCTGTTGTATGATTTTATAGGAGCTTAAGAGTCCAAATCACATAAGAGTTGATTAACAGGCTGTAAAAAAAAAAGCAATACTGCCATGTAAACTGCACTATGCATTTTACCTAATTAAAAAAAAAAAAAAATCCCAAATTGGTTTTGGAACATGATTTTGGTTTTAATCCTTAAGTGAATCCAATCTGAAGCCAATGAAGTAACACACCAGAGGAGCTCATCTGGCTTGTGTTTCACTTTCTGCTATAGCTTCCAAAGAAGCAGGGTGCAGTTCTAGGTGTGTCCTCCCTCTAAAAACCCCGTGCTCACACGTGCCTAGAGCTGTGTCTGAGTTAACCCTCCCCTCTGGACTAGCACAGCTCTGTGTTTACACCACTGTTCCTCCTCCACTGAAGATCACTTATCCTTCCCCCTTGCCTTCCTCCCTCCTCTCTTTCCCTTTGAGACAGAAACAACCTAATTTCATTGGCATCCAGGATAAGGGGATGGGAAGCTGGGGGGTTTTATGTGCATACTGGAAGAACATTTTAGTGACCATTACAAACAATTATTCCAAGTGACCATTCACTCATTCACTCGACATAAGCCTCTCATACATTTTATGCCCCTTTCCTTAACTCTCAGGTTAGCACTTCCTTCTCCCCTTGTTGAGCATCCTCTCAGCAGCTGAAATGTTTTCACCATTTTAAAAGCACAGGAGAAGCTTTTTTCCAGTTAGTCATAATTACCCCTTTATTTACTGCTTGCCAAAATTCTCTGCAAAGAGTTTTGGAAGACAGACTGCTAACTTGTGCCATATCATCACTTTCATTTATACTATGATAAAAGGTCAAGTTAGCTTATTGTGAAATATGAATGAAAAATCAAAAAAAAATCTTATTAAAAGAAATCCTAAAGCAGAACCCTATTGAGACAATTCGAATTTTCTTGATCATTGCTATTCAATTTGTAGAAACATAAAAAAAAAGATGTTTCATTGGGAAATAGATTCAAACTTTGTGACTTTGATATTATTTCAGCTCTTAAGGTTTATTTCTCAAACTGCCTCATTTTTAAAATTAAAAAAATCTTTTCCTTCAACATTAATTTACAAGTAGCATTTGTCAGTAGATCTTTATGAAACACATAAACTGTAGACATGACTTATCAAACCACAAGTAAATAAAACGGAAATGAGCTGAGAAACATTAAATAATTAGTAAATTATGCCTAGGAAGTTTTGCATTACTTAAACATTTCCTTTACCTGATGTTCATTCGCTATGTGTACTCAAAGATCCTGACAATTCCTACCAATATTCCTCAAACTGGTATTTGCAAACATTAAAGAAATGTCCTGGGAAGGGTAACTATCCTTATCTGACCAATTTACTAGTGACAGATAAAAGAGGCCGACAGTACAAGATCCCATTCCTGCCTCTTTCAGTCAGCACCAGGAAAAGACCCCATGTTGTTTCCAGCACGGAGAAAGTCCAGTACTGCATGTACTGAAGAAGTTCTCACTAGATGTGTTTTTAACAAGCTATTGCAATGTATATTTATTTCAACATAAGCTCAAAGAAACAACATAACATGGAAGAACGCCCTAAAGAGCTGGCATGGACAGCAAACCGAGATGTATCAACAGTCCACCCGAGTGGTGCTATTCACACAAGATGCAAGTGTAATCAGTTTACTGACGCAAGTCCCCAGGCCATTTCGTCCTGGCAGCTCTACCAACACAAGACGGCTTTTGTTTGCTTCTAACAACATCTCTTCATTCACTCCTGTGGTTTTCAGATACCATGCTTTTTATCTTTACTTAGAAATCTCTCAGAAATCTCTGTTTCTGTGTTTCTGTTTTTACCTGGACAAACTTCTCTTATTATATCCACTTTTTGCTGTCCAGCGTTTTTTCCAGATATATATTCACAAACACATTCATGTGCACTGTCATTTACTTCTAACCTTTGAAACCAATTTGCTTGAAAGACACTTCCCACCACCTCACTCCTCTGCACAAAAACCCCACAAAGAACAGTCAATTTGCTAACAGCAACAGAAAGACATTGCTGCTGCAGGGGGGTTTGTTGGGTTTTGTTCACACAACTTGCTTTATTTACCTCCTGTGTCCATGATTACCTAAGGACCAGG
Source organism: Notiomystis cincta (assembly GCA_013398075.1). Taxonomy (NCBI): domain Eukaryota; kingdom Metazoa; phylum Chordata; class Aves; order Passeriformes; family Notiomystidae; genus Notiomystis; species Notiomystis cincta. The sequence goes on from VZRX01020830.1 coordinate 86,004, forward strand.
TGACTCTTCTCACTGTTCTTACATGGTGGGCCTCAGAAAAAGAAGAAGGTTGCCAAGACTGTGGACTTTTTCCCATTACAAAAAACTTCAAGACACTACATATTTTTTCCCAAGCAATAATATTACTTGTTTCACAAATGTTCATTACAGAGAGCTGGGGGTTTTTTTTTGGTTTTTTTTTTGTTTTTTGTTTTTTGTTTTTGTTTTTTTTTTTAAGTTTTGCCTAGCAGAGTGGTTTCTTTGACAAAAACCTTAAGGTTTTTTAGTTTAGTTGTATAACCACAGCCTGATGCACAAATAAACTACTAGTAACTGTTTCTTATGAACACCATATATTTGCCACTACACTGAGTAAAGAGAAATGGTAGGTAAACTCATCGGTTCTGTGAGCATGCAAACTAGCAGATCCTATTCTGCCCAAATTAGAAATCACTAACACGCTTTATATCCTTTTTGCTATCACTGCAATCTCAGTCTCACACTCAGATGGTCTGGGAGCAGAAATCAGCTGGTTACTGCCTTCTGCTGCATGTTCCCTCTCTGCCCAGGTATGATTACAATGGGTGTTATTATGGCAAAAAATGATATAACAACTTACTACCATCGCTGACAAAGAAAGGTGAAAAGGAAGATGACTAAGACTTCTAAGCAAGTATCAAATTTCAAGGTAAGTATCAACTGAAACTAAAAGCTTGGTACAACAACCTCTGTCCCTTCTTAGTTACTATTAGATGGCTGGATAGTCGCAACACCAAGGGGACCCACTAATCCCCGTCATTTCACTTTAACAAACCAAAACACTGAATCCCAGAGCCCAACCAGAAACCCACCGAGTGCCTCCCTAAACGGACAGTCAGCTGCCACGGAATTAGGGCGCTTCTCTTGGGTGTAAACAGTGCAGGGTAAAGAGCAAGAAGGGACCCGAACACGTTGGCGGGGCGGTGTAACCTTGCACGGAGCCCCAAAGGTATTGCCGCGCCTTCCCTGCACCTCCCTCCAGGGACGGGCAGTAGGGACAGGCCGGGCTGTGTGGGGACAGGACCCGGGAAGGGCCGCGGAGCGAGGGAAAAGCACCGGCGGCCAAGCGTGGCCCCGGCGCGGAGCCCCCTCCGTGCGCGGCCGCCCCCGCCCCGCGCTGACCTGAGGAGCGCCAGGAAGGCGGCGGGCTCCACGTCGGGCAGCTCGATCTCGGCCGAGGTGGTGGCCATGCCGCCGTTGAACATCGCGTCGAACACGGCGCTGCCGGCCGCCAGCACGAACCGGTGGGCGGGGATGCGCTGCTGGCCGGGCCCGGGGGGCGCCGCCC
>VZRX01020830.1:96388-153270 GCA_013398075.1 Notiomystis cincta
TGCCCGCGTCCTCTGACGGGAGCGGAGCCGGGATGCAGCGACACCGGCCGCTCGCCCCGGGAGCCTCTCGCTGCCCGTTGCCATCCCCCGGAGCGTGTCCCGGGCTCGGGCTGCCCCGGGCCGGCGGTGCCGCTGAGGGCGCGGAGCAGCGCCCGCTCCGCGCCGGGACCCGCGGCCTCTCCCCGGCTCCTGCGCGGGCATTCGCAAACAAAATGCAGTTCTGTTTCAAAGCGAGTGCGAGAACTCGCCAGCCCCGAGAGCTGCCGAGCCGCAGGCTGCCGCGGGCACCCCTCAGCCTGAACCTGTGACGGGAATGACCCCGCTGTGCCAAAACCCCACGATCCCAGGGGAAACCGCAGGTCTGGAAAAGGAAAGTCTTTCCTCATGGCAAAACCCGCTTCACTTAAAGGTCTGTGTGGTATTTTGTGATCCCACAGCCCGGTGTGTTTTGCAACTTAACTGCACAAATATTTTCTTCTTGTTTTTAGGGCTTTGCTACATCTGTTCCTTCCTCATTTTCCTCTTTCTGGCCCATAACTGAATTTTTTTGTTTCTCATTGCTAGAGTAATGTAGAATAACACATGATGACTTACTAGATTAACTGCCAATATTTATTTCAAATTGGTAGACTGCAGTGAAAAGTCACTGCAATATTAACAGCTGTAACGGTATGAAGAAATTCATCACTGGGAAAACAGACTATCAGAAGATTCAAAGCATAAATTAAATCAACAAGCTAGTACTGCTTATCCTGACTTAGAAAGTATGTGTGTATGTTTTCTGAAGTATTTGGTCTTGCAAATACTTTGCAATAATTTTAAGTTAAGTTTCACTAAGGCTTATATTTTCATAATATAATTTCTTTGTACACAACTTGTTTTCTTGATACAGGGTGGTACTATGTATAAAATGATGTACCAGATATTTTTAGCTAATGCTTCTGGACTTCACCTAATTTTCCTCTCCATTTCTTTCCCTTGCACAAGGACAAAAGTGAAGATTGAGGAGGAGAATCTTACCCTAAAGAGAACTAAAGATAATTTACACCCTTAGACCTACGAAACAATTTTAAACTGATTTTCCTAGCTTCCATTTTCTTGGGGAAGGAGACAAATTTGCTTTGTGCCAAAGATTTTCTGTGCTTTATGCCACTCCCACTTTACATGCAGTATCATTACAGCTCCATCTCCAGAGAAAAGATCCTTTTGCCTGAGCCCACCTGCACTGATCACTGAACCACTCAAGTGGTCCTGCCTTGTAGGGCTAGAAAGACCTCTGGTACCACTTCCATAACTGAACATTAAACCCAGATCCATCAGAAGTGCCCCACAGTGCTACTCCTACTCCATGGCACTGATGTGGTTTATTTTTGAATTTGTAATTTCCTGAGTAGATAATTTATTGCTGAGGTTAGACAAAATGTCCCCAGTGATCCTTTTTGGCCTTGAAATCTCTGTGGGTTTGATCCTCATCTTTCATTGCCCTTTAGTTTTCCCATAGTATCTGTTTATTTTAGTATGAAAACTGATTTTTATCAGACAAATCTAGATTTCTGGATATGCTGCTTATTTAGCTATTTTTGTATTTTGCTTTTTTGCTGATCACGTGTGAAGAAAGAGGCACATAAATTGTGCAAAACTAAAGGATGGATACTAGGATAGATTATGCAATAAACTTTAAAATCTGTACTTTAAAGTATTAAAAGTTATTTTATGAGTATATGCATTTGAGGACAGCTGGCTCAAGAAGAAAAATTCTGTCTATCTTTCTTTAAAATTCTTTTCTTTGTTTTTAACATACTGCTACAGTTCCTGGGTAATCGTTGCAGTTGGACTGCTGGTTCTGGTTCTTATCGCTCTGCTGGCTCGTGTTCTTGTCAAGAGAAAGCCACCCAAAGACCCACTGTTTTATGGTATGTCCTGGTAAAGCTGAATTTCCCCCCTCACAGCACTGACTGCCTCACTCTCAGCTTTGCTCTAGGCTGCCATGGCTCACTTTGCCTTGCTCACCTGCAGAAATGGCAATTACCTTTCCCTCTCTGCCCCCTCTTTGTTGTCCTTTCTCTTTTCCAAATGACAGCCACAGTCAGGGCTGTAAACTCCATGTGGCCAAGATTTCTGAAAGGCTGCATAGTCCTTTCTGCAGACACTGACCTTCCATGGAGGCTGAGCCTACAGCCCTACAGAATCTCACATTCCTCAGAAAAGCTTCCTAAGGGCTGTGTTGATCAACCACTAATTAAAAAATACTGAGCTGCATGGGAAAGTCATATTGTGTGTTAAATATCTGTGACCTCAAAGCTGACACATCCAGTTCAATAGATCTCTGCCTGAATGGATTTATTGGACTGTGAAGCAACTGTGTGATTCCAAGTATTTACTAATTTTTTTCCCCTTCTTCTTATTACAGTTTATGCTGTATTTGCCTTTACCAGTGTAGTGAATCTAATAATTGGACTGGAACAGGATGGAATTATTGATGGATTCATGACTCATTACTTGAGAGAGGTAAATAATAGTTTGGCTTACAAATGTAAATAAAATCTTCACTATAAATAACTTGGTGTAGTATTTGTCACAGAAAAATAGCCACTTACACATTCAAAATGGTCTTCTTGGATTTTGCAGTTGACCTTCTTTGTTACTGTTTTGAATAAAACCTTCACTGAGTTGCTATCTACTGACTCTTTTGGGAAAAATAATGTAGCTTTCAAGCTCCATTGTTGTTACATTTCAGTAACACTGTTCTGTGTTAACTTCTGTGGGAATTGAATGGACTGCATATGGTTGCAGAAAACCACAGATAGCACTCAGGAGTAGATGAGAACTGCAACACCAAAATGTGTTACCAAGATGAAAACAATATTGCTCCTTTATTTTTGCCTAATCACTTTACTAAAAGGAATTAAAGAAGAGTTAGAAAATGATGATGCCAGATACTTAGTCAGCAGAATCTGTTGGCTGCTGAATATCAACATCCACCAAAAATAGCTCAGTAACAGCTTGACAGGAAAGTCACTGAAGTCATTGAAAAGATTCCATGAACTTAAACGTGAAATGAGTTGGACCTTACAAGGTTATTTGTTGACATCCATATATTCAGTACTGCTGTAGATCTCTGGGCTGCTAAATATATCTGCATTTGTGCTATGTCCTATCTATCTTTATTTTGTAGTTTCTAATCAGTAAAATATGGAAAAGTCTTATTTCCATGATGTGGCAGAGTAATGCTGACAGTCACACAGGAGTTTCCCCTTCCATCTTCCACCCTTACTGCAAACCCCGGACTCCTTCAGTTGTGCCTGATCCCGCCTGGGGCGGGTCTGTGCTGTTGTCAGGGAGGCTGTACCGGGGCTCCAGAGAACGCCAGTCACCCTCTGAAACAGTTTCTTGCTGTTGTTCGTCGTGTTTCTGTCGCTCTGAGCCCTCTCTCTGCGCAGGGCGAGCCCTACCTGAACACGGCCCACGGCCACGTCATCTGCTACTGGGACGGCTCCGCTCACTACCTGATGTACCTGCTGATGGTGGCAGCTATTGCCTGGGAGTGAGTCTTCATCTGGGCACTGCTCACTTGGCCTGCTCTCCTCTATCATCTCTCTGTTCCACACAGTATTCTCATTTTTCTTTCGGGGTGGTTTCATGTCCTAGCCCAAAGCAACACTGTTAAAATTTCATTACTTTCAAGGGTTCTACCCTTGCCAAGTTACCCTTTCTCTCAGCTGACTAAGCCCAGCAAATGCATGGAGATGTAGCCTGACTTCACCCTGCAGCAGAGTGTAGCACATCTACGTGGCTTTGTGTTAGCTAAAAGCTGAAAGATGATGTGCATTAAGAGCATGTGTGAAAAAAAATTGTTTTTCAAATAAAAAATTTATGGTAGGAATAATGTATTGCTTAGCACTGTGATGATCCCTAATCCCTGTTAGAGAGTGTCATGAAGTGTAAGAGAAAATGGTTATTTCTAGAGATCCTTATGCTTCTTGCTGTTGAATAAAGAGTTTGAGAGAATAAGTACTTAAATTCCAGAGGCAAATGTACCTGCTGGTAATAGTACCATTAACAGTATGAAATTAATTATTAATTGTTTTATAGCCTTGAACAGTCTGTGATGTGCAAACTCATGCAGTCAACCTTCAGAGGAGTGACACATAGCAGCAAATAACTGAGTGAGCCCAGAGCCTGCACTGTTCATGTGATAACCTTCTCCCACACAAATGTGGGATTTCTCCATGACCCCTCTCAGAGGCAACAATCCACTCTTGACTTGTGGCATGGATTTTAAAAGCCTCTACTTACTAAAATACAACCACAGCAATGAGTATAATATTTAGGGTAGGGAATTTTTAGAAACAGTTCAATAATTATTTCTTGCTTTCTTTTTTAAACAGACAAAGCTATAGAACCATTGGTCTCTACTGGCTGGGTTCCATTATCATGAGCATCATTGTCTTTATGCCTGGAAATATTGTGGGTAAGGAAGTAATTTGTATGACCAGCTTTTTCCTGTGAAACATTTTCTAAATTCAGCATTGTGCTATCTATATTTTGGTGCAGTGTTGGTTCATTTCTGTAATAATATGAAAGAGGAATTTTAGGAATATCAGTAAAGAGATGCAAGATATTCTAAAATTTAAATATGAGGAAGAAAAGATGGAGACTGGGGAAAAATAAACCCTTTAAATTTACTTTGGTTTCAAGGGGTAAAAATAAAGTATTGTGTTTTGTTATATTTATAAGGCTTTCATCTAAACCAGGTTTAAGTAATGAGACAATACTGTCTTAGTATCATAAAAATATAAATCTTACTTTGCATAAAATTTCCAATTTGCTTAGAAGTCTGACTTTCCAGCAGCTTACAAGACACATCCAAATCACCTTTAAAAGTAAAATCTGGAGATTGTTCTGTTTTCAAACTAAATTTAACATTCCTAGATTTCTACTATAAATCCCTGCATAGCTGTGCTGCTAGAGGTGAGGATTGCAATAAAAATATTTACATCATTGTTACTGGCAGGTGATCCATTAAAGGTGAAACCTTCCTCAAGGAAAGATTTCCTTTATAGCTAAGCTTAAGCTGTTGCAAAGTTGACAGATGCTCAGCTGAGAAAAATGTTGATGTGTCAATCTTGCAGTCAGCTTTAGGGAAGGTCACTCTGGTCCTGCTTTCTGTGACAGAGGAGGAATATTCGTGGTGCAGGCTGGGGCCAGCCCAGCTCCCTCCTCTGNATTTGGAGCAGGTTCATTGAGGGATTTCAAGGGTGTCCTATTCTGTAGCACTACCCAATGCAGAGTGACAGAGGTGGCTTCCTATCTTCCCAAAAAGTCCCTAATTCTGAAATGGCTCCCTGTCTCATAGGCTCTCTTTTACCTGTGTCTCTACTTCTGTTGAACACGTGATTTTCAAGAAGATTTGTGTGTTAACAGTGATTTCTAATGTTTTATGTTTGTTTACATTACCATACTTGCTTCAGGTTTGATGTTACATAGCATATTTTTTTAATTCTTCTGCAATACAGCTTACAAATTCTCATAAATCTTGTTATAATTTTTTAACAGGCAAATATGGAGCCAAAGTGTGTCCTGCTATTTTCCTAAGTGTACCATATGTCTGCCTCCCCATATGGGCTGGGTTCAGAATTTATAACCAACCCTCAGTGACTCACGACACTCCAGTCAAGGTAATTCTATTGTATTTCAGTGCTGGCTGCTGCTGGGGAAGCTGAAATATGCTGGCTGCTTCTGGTGGGTTTTATAGGTCCCCTGGCGAGCTTGGAATGTGCTGTGACTGTTCCCTCTTATCACAATTGCTGTTGAGCTCTGGAGACTGCAAAAATATCTATATTGCAGGACTATTTCATTATGGTGGAATAAAGAAAAAGCAAAAGAATCTCATGTCCAGAGTAAAGAACCCATTCATAGGTGTAATTGTGTTTGTACCCTCTATTCACTTTCTGACTGTTCCAGTTTCTTAGTTGATAAAAATACTGGCATTTACCAGCTTCATAAAGCAAAATCCTGTAGAAACACTGCAGGAAAGTACTCTCCTGCAGATGACTTACAGATTTCATGTAATTTAATATTTTTTTGTATGTGCTTTCTGTAATATTAAATTTTACAGGTGAGACACTGTACATAAATTGATATGAAAATTCTTTACACATTTCTTATACAAAAATCTGTAAAAATGTTTTCTTGAAACTTTTTGGACTTTCACCCTTGAAATTACTAAATGGGTTGTAGTAAGATTACTGAGCAATCAAAACAATGCATTAATAGTTTATGCACTGTTTTATGAAAAAATGAATTTAAAAATCCCTGCAGTACATAGCACAGACCTTTCAGTTGCTGTAAGCAAGCCACTTTATTGCTGCACACTCCATATCAGCTGCAAGCAATATAATCAATTGATATTTTTGCACCACAAGAGCCCCTGAGTCTCAGGTTCATGCTGTAACTGCACACACGGGTAGAGATGAAGGATGAGGTGCTGTTCAGAGCCAGCAGCAGCCAGAGTGCAAGTGGCAGAGCCTGTGGCACAGAGGGACAGCAGGCGAGGCAGGTCAGACCTTCCCAGAGAGGTGTGAGAGACAGCAGCCAGCCAGCCATTCCTCAGCAGGACAGAGGTACAGAGACCATCTCTCCTCAGGGCTGAAGAACAGCTACAGAACCACAGCTTTTAGGGCAAATCCCTATGAAAGGCAAACTGAGGGAATCCTCAGGTGCCAAACCTTCTACTGTCCTGCACAGGCTTATAGGAAACCACAAGTCCCATCCCAAAGCCATTCGAGCTGGTTTGTTTGAAGAAGTCACTAACTCTGGCCAGAAGCACATTCTTTAGACTCACTGGGTGTAGTAAAGTAGTGATGGCAACTTTTACTGCACACAGTAGTGAGAGCAGCATGGAGCATGGATGAAGGCTTCAGTTTGTTTTCCTGTATTAAGAATATCACAGAAATGGAAATTATAGAAAATATGTGATGGACTGAGTACTTGCTGAAATACAGCCATGTCTCCTGGGCTTACCAGGAGAAAAACTGTGTACCCAGGTTTTAATTTATTATATCTTTCAGAGAAACTTAGATTTAATATTCTATTTCAAAAAGAGTGCAGGAAAAGCTGGTGACCTGAAAATTTAACAATGTACTTCCTTGTGAATCCTTTCTTGGAAACCTAAGCTTCCTTGCCTTATATATCAAGAAAAAGCCTTGATTCCTTTCACTGGGACCCTGTAGCCCATCCAAGTTTGATTTCAGAAGTTGTACTTAATCTTCACAAGTAAATTATGCTCCATATCTGAGCATGCTTTTAAATCTTAACATGACTACTCATGAATTTTTCATACAACTCTTTCAGTCTCAAATTAAGAATTGTTTCCAGGAAATAATTGTGTTTAATGCTACTAATCAGTGAGCTAATCACTGTAGATCCTGAACATATCAGTAGATCATGTAGAAATAGCTGTAAAATTTAACTTTTTCTAGCTATCATTATTCAGAGTTGCCATTAAAAGATTTAGGTAGAAAATGTAACAATGTTTTAAACATGCTATTGTTAGTATATAGGACAATACTTACCTGAGAGCAACAGAAGCAAAGTGTATTGTGTTGGCCAAGGTACACATTGCTGTAATATTATTACAAACCTGTTAGTTAAAAAAAAATCACTGTGGAGGCAGAGGAGAGGTATTCAAGTTTTGGGTGTTTTCTAACAGAGGTGGGTGCACAGCAGTGGAATGGAGCTGTGCCCTCATTTGGAATCAAGCCAAGCTGTGCTGCAGTCTTTATAAAGCCCAACAGATTTATCTGCAAGTGTATCAGCTCAGAAAAGTTTAATATAGTTTAAAATTCTTTAACAGAATTAATACACAAATTCAGATTTGCACATGAATTCTGAAGGGACTGACTTTCACAGACAGCACACACAAGATTATTCCAATTCCGTAGAACTGATGATGTAAGGAGCCTCAGAAGTTCTGGAAAATAGCTTTTTCCTGGAAGTGAGGGAAATTGTAAAGCATGCCAAGCCACTTCCTTGCTGCACAAAAGAACCCCTGGGGCTGCAGAGATCTGTGCAGAGTTCAACGTTGTGTGCAGTACATGGGGGACCTGTGGCTCGCCAGCTCTGCTTGGCCAGTGCTCTTCACACGTAATTCGGTTTAGCAAGGGGTGATGGGGCTTGGCTGGGTAAAGAAAGGTAAGGAAAAGCTACTCTGTGGCTGAGGCCTGTCAGCAAAGTGCATCCTGTCTTTCAAAGTCTTGCTTCTGCTTTTTTTCCTCTTTTTTTTTAAGCTTTGCATTTCCATTGTGTTTGCATGTATGCATAAAGAAAAAAGGTGTGAGTTTTCTGTGCCCTGGCATTCTCACAAACTAGTACTGCACCAAAGGTTCCTTCCACTTATACTGGCCTTGTAAAGCACAAAGTTCTATTGTAGCTTTGTGATTACAGTAAATATGCACATCCATGTAATATTTAAAGAGGAATATTGAAATATTTGAAAAGAGGAGATATGTATATATATGTGTGTGTATATACATATATATATATAAGCTTCATACATAGTCCAAAAGGGAAAGAAAATATATCAGCTTTCCATTGTCCCAGGTAGTCTACACTTGAAAATTATTTGTTACTCAGCCACAAGAGATCTTTTTTTTAATAGGAAGAAATATTTGAATATAGGCATTCTTTGCAGGTAATATTAAAAATACTGCTACACTCGTACTGTGAATACTGTGATGTGATACCATACTGCCAGAACCTTTTACTTGTGTTTGGAAATCAAACAAAGGTGCTACTTTTTTCCCCTGAAAAAGATCCTTTAAAAGAAAATCAGAAAATAAAATGTTGTGAAAAGGATGGCTTATATGTTTGCCACAGGCTTATTTTTGTTAACCTGTAATCCAGATCTTGTAGTATTTACTCAGAAATTGTGCTTGCAAGATTGGTTCCCCTGTTTCAATAACTTTATTGTGAGTATCTTGATCCTGTGTGCTTTTAACTGTGCCCCTGCATCCTAATTTTTGTTTTTCACATTGGAGACAATTCCACAAGTGTATAACAGGAAGGAAATCAGGTTTTTCTTTTGCTCTCTGCATGCCAACAAACAGCCAATAAAAAGGAAGAGGAAATGAGTAACACACACACATGGGGAAGTTTTCCCTCTGAACTACAGAAAGATACTCTGGTGTGTTTATAATTTTGTCTGTGTGCAGAAAGTGTAGCTCAATTATTTCCATGGGTCTTGTAGGTTTTACTGTGTGGGCAAAGAGATGCCTTTGGTTCCCCCAAGCCCCCTTCCCTGATAGACACTGAAATGGCCTTTGCCCCTGCAGGGTGTGAACCGTCCCTGTCCCTGCAGCAGGGGGGATTCCTGTGCTGAGGAAAGGAGGCACAAGATCAGAGCCAGAGGCTGGAGGTGCCTCAGTGCCCATCCCAGGAATTCACAGTGTTCAGGGATGGAAGGGAAAGGAAGGGTTTGCACGTCCTCCATACACACACATTTCATTCTCTGTTTCTGCACTGCATGCTGAGATACAATGTTTGCTCACTGAACTCAGCAGAGGACTCAACCAGCCACAGAAAAGCTTTTATTTTATGCCAGTGATAGTCCATTAATTTTAATAGTGTCACAAGCTGCTGAAAACCAGCATTCAGTAATGAGATGGACCCAGTCCTTTTACAAAGCATACGAGATTCAACTTCAAATGCTTGAGACAAACCTACATTTCCAAGGTTTTTCTACACAGGGACAGTCAGGAAAACAAATTATTTCCAATTATAAAAAGACAATTTTGAAGAAGTTATGCTGCTTTAAAGCCTTAGGTGATTGCAGAGTTAGTGTTGATTTAAGTTGCTTGAAATGACACAAATCTCTATTGAAATGGCTTCCGAGTTTATTCAGATTAATTTTTCTCACTACATCTAAATTCACCTTTTTAGGTGGAAATCTTTCTGTCTCTGAAATCAATGGATAGATGTTTCATGATGTTTCACCATCCATCCTCTCAGCAGTGACTGATCTGGAGTTAAATACACCAGGATGTATCTCCTAAACATGTTCTGTGTTGCAGGTGGTTCAGGAAGTCCAGAAGAAAGGACTCTTAAGACGACCAATAGATTTAATGTTAGCTGCATACCTCATTCTAGCCACGGGGTTTTGCATATTTAGGGGCATGGTAAGTTGAACATACTTTAATAATTTAATTTTTGGTCAAACTTTTGAGTCTGTATGAAAAAGCACAAACATCGTGGTCAGGGGAAATCCTGTAACATTTGGGGTTCAAATAGGCCTTAGGTATAAAAGGATAAATTATAAATGGTAATATGGTGCTTTGCTTCTCCATTTTGTGCTGTGTGCAGCATGTTTTTCAATCACAATCACCAGAGTAAATAGCATCCCAAGAGGAAATCAACATGACCTAAAACTGTTTTCATTGGTCTGTTACATTTATGGCCAAGAACATGGAGACAAAGCAACGAAAGGAATTCTGTATTCATGTTTTTCTAAGCAGTAATGCATATCTAAAATTCTACATGAAACCAAGTTAGCTGACACTGCATGAGATAGAGGAGAACATTTCCACCTAAAAGGAAAAAAAAAATTATCCACATTACCTGAACAACACACATTGTTTCTACTTACCAAGAGACATTTTTTAAAAATGGTTGCTCTCTAAGTATAGTTGATTGAATTAAAATTTCTGGGGGAAGGAAGAAGTACTGAAAATGCTTTCAGGAGGAAATCCAGTAGTAGGTAAATCTATTTCCTTGTCAGTTCTAATGCATTTTCTGTCTTAAGCAGAATGAAACTTGTGTATCATTCAGCAAGCACAGCTCAAATGTTTAGGCATCTCAAATAACTGCCTGCTTGCTTGATTTGTAGATTTGATCCTTTCTAGAATAATTCAAGTAGGAGGTGATGATAAATACCCAGCAACATTTTATTTACCTAGTGCAGATTGTCCTTTTGTAGTTGTGTTGCTCACATTCCTCTCACCTCCTGTTTCTCTGAAAGCTTGCCTCTCAGAAACATTTTTTCTTCTAATTTGTCAGACTGCTTCATTTCTTATAGATCATGTTACTTCAGAGCACCACTGATTCAAGTTAAATCAGCTGCTTTACCTGTAATTTCACTGTGGACAATGTTGGTCTCATGCTCTTGCTTGGTTCTGCAGTTCCACTTCGTTTCTCAGAGGAATTTTTTGTTGATTTTGAGACTGTGGTAATTTCCTTTTATATTTCCTTCACCAAGCAGGAATTGCTTACTGGCCTTGCTTATACACACAGAGATCAACTGAACATCTCTATAGTCTGCAGGAGCCATAACTTTGTGAAAAAGTTCATAAAACACAATCCATTATAGTCCACTCAGACCTGCTTCTTGGATGTGGGAAAAGAACAGGGAGGAATATCGACTGTTTGTAAAGTTTTGGATTGCCCCCTCAGAGTCACACAACAAATAAATGCACATGAAATCAAGCTGTGCAAAACTTATTGCTCAGCCCTGTAGCTCAGGCATGAACAATGCCACAGACATGCTCACATGGACTGCTATTTATCAATTTAGAGCAGGGCTTTTGTAGTAGTTTTAAGGCCTACTACAAAAAGGAACTATTTTTGCAATCTCTCTGTTTTTATTTGGAACTTTTTATTTCTATAGGAATGTAAAATTCAATAATCTCTCCTTTACTACTCTCAAAAATTATTACTTTATCTCTACTGCTGCCTTGTCCCAGTGCAGCTCTTTTCTTGGACTACATCCATAGCTTGCAATCCTAAAACCGGGTGCTTATCCTGAACTTTCCACTCTTAGAGCAATTTTCCATTGGAAAGTTCATTTGGTGGGATCAAAGGCTGTTTACTAGAGCAAATCAATAGCAATTATACTTTTACAACAGCACAGCCAACTGACCAAATTCTCCTCCAGTCAAACTCTTCAAAGCAGGCTGCCAGCATTTCCTCCCCAAGCCACTGAGCAGGAGCTGAGAGGAGGCTGCATGTCACCTTTTAATTGGTGATCACACGGATCACAAGCTCCAGGGCAGCTGTGCTGCAGACCATGAGAGCACCTCTAGGGCTGGTAACACATGTCAGGTTGGCTGGTTTCAGAACAAATTGATCACAGCAAGTTTTAAAACTTCTTCCCAGATCGCCCTGGACTGCCCTGCTGAGCTCTGCCGGCTCTACATCCAACTGCACGAGCCCTATATTAAAGATCCTGCTGCCTACCCCAAGCTTCAGGTAAAGCACTGACCATGGAGCACAGAGGGGGAAGGAGTGATCTGTAAACTGGTGCAAAGATGGAGCCATGGGTTTCAGAGGTGACAAGCTCAATATGGGAATTATCATTCATGGCAAGGTACAGGGTATTTTCCAGTACAGCCATTGCAGGATATCAACTCCTTGTTGTGATAAGCTTGACTTAGGTTAGAACTGGTTACATGGAGTTACACACCCTCATTACTCAGGTTCTGTTAATACAGCCCATGAAACAGTCTGCATGCTTTTGATGTTCATTCCCCTTCCTCAGAAAGGCAGAGTAGACTTTCAGTCTGGAATTATGGAGCAAGAAGGGGTGTAATAGGACTAGATTCCTTAAGCTCACATTGCACTTCTGTCCCCAGTGTACACACTTGTGAAAAGGGACACTTCATACAAAAGCACTGCAGATGAGGGAATGTTGTGCTTTAGTTCTCTATATTTGATGTTGACAAGCCTGGCTGCTGCATGGGGACAGGGCCCAAAGCAGTCAGAGGACACAGGGATGAGGAAATGAGCAGAAACCAAGTGTGTCTGCTGGACGAGTTCTTTCTGGGAAAGGGGGGCCATGGCTGTGTCTCCCAGCTCCCAGTGAGAGTGCAGTGGAGCCTCACAGAGGGACCTCTGTGTTGTGTGGACAAGGAGTTAAGCCAAGCTGTGCTTTTTGGCATGGTCTCGAGATAGTTTGGGGCAGGAATATGAGTCCCGGAGGAAGTGGATATGGATGGGGCAAGGAGACAAGAGCCACCAAGATCAGGAGACACCTGGATCCAGTCAATAGTATCCAGGTGAGAAAAAAGCCTGGGAACCATTGCTGCCAGGAGTGTGGTTTTGAGCAGTCTCAACTCCTCAGTAAGCAGCTGACTGATTTTTAAATAAGTCTCCCTCACACTGCAAAGCCACTAATACTTGTGTTTGGAATGCAGATGCTGGCATACATGTTCTACTCAGTGCCATACTATGTGATTGCTCTCTATGGCCTGCTGGTGCCTGGCTGCTCCTGGATGCCTGACTTGACCCTTATACATGCTGGAGGACTAGCTCAGGTATTTCTTTGCAAAATGTTCACTTTTAAATTACTTAATAATAATAATAATTAGAGATCTATGGAATCAATGAGGGGCCCAGGGCTTGATCTTCCCATGCAGGTTTTGAGCTGATGTAACTCAGAACACCTTTTGTATCTGTAAAAATCCCTTAATTTAAGGGAGTGAAGAATCAAATCTACTACATGTCTCTAATGACCACATTCTGGCTTTAGCAGACTTCTCTCCTTCTACACAATGTTTTTATTGGGCTCATTTAAACCTCATTAAGCACCATGCACTCTTTAGCTGGGATCATGAAGGAAGCCCACCTTAAAGCTGTGACAGTCAATCATAAAAAACCCCAACAAAACCCAAACACAGCACAACAGCACAGTACATTGTTTCCATAATATGTGTTGGCCAAGTAGGTAGTCTGAAATATATAAATAGAAAAAGTAACTGCTTGTCACACAAAATGTACAGGATCAGTGGATAATGTTGAGAGAACTCTGAGAACCTTGTGGGCCACAAACCACAGTAAGAGCCAGGCGTGTTCGTGTTGCCAAAGGCAGACAATGATCTTATTTCTTTCACCCAATTCCGTTCTGGTTCTCTTAAATAAACAACTGCAGTTAATTACTAAGTGGTGCTGATGCTTATGAGAAGACTGACCAAAACAAAACAATTCAACAGGAACTGGTAAATGACTTATGACAGACAAATGAGCATTAAACAGATGAGACACAGAGACAATTGGTTTGTTCTGTACATAGGAAATGAAATGTGTGTGCTCAGAACATCCAGACAATGAGGAAAATAAGCACAATAATCCTGCCATAACAGTGACAACGAGGGACACAGCAATAACTGTAGTTCAAATACCACTATGGGACAAACACAAACCAACACTTTGTTCCTCAGGTCTGAGATAATCATGGATAAAAACTACAGTCCACTTTAACTGACCAGTAAGAATGGTGGAGTGAGATTTTCTTTTTGGGAGCAGTTACCACAGAGAATAGACTCCTTTTTTCTTCTCTATCAGTTTATAGAGATTTTGAACTATCATGTCATATCAAAACAGAATCTGGCAAACATTAATGAGGAAGTTTAGATACTCAAAAGATATCATAAATACTGTACAATTGTGTTTGGCCTAAATCTAATTAAAAAAAAGAAAAAAAAGCACAATCTAGCTAAGTACACAAGGCTGGGTCAGGAACTTTCCTCTCCTGACAGATTACTCAAGTTTCATGAATTGCCCAGACAGTCAGGAAAGAAACCACTCCTTTAAAGATTTTTTAGCACAAGAAAAAGTAAATCAGAAGTCAGAGTGTGCCAACTATCATGACCTTGCAAGTCCCCCCTTTTAAATATTTCCTGTAACAAATACTTTTTTAACAGCCCTTTGTACGTTTTAGATGTGTGAATGCTACACTTTGCTGTGCTGTTGTTCTTTGTGGTTCAGCCTCAGGATGTCAATTTACACATTAGACTAACACCCAAAATTTCCCATTTCACTATTTAAAGTTCATCCTGGCACCAGCAAAAGCTGTGGGCTGACAGAAACTGATTAAGAGAAGTATATGTTGCTGTGCACTCTCCCTATTTTATCTTGCTTCAAAACATTTCTTGACATTTGGGAGGGTTTTTTTTGTCATTTTTACTTTAATGCACTGTAGCATGAACTTCAGTCATCCTACAAGTGAACATGATTTAATTGATTTGATTTGGTAAACTGTGAGCAACCTGGGATGTAAAATGCATGTGACAATGAATTGAGGATTCTTTCTAGATTATTTGGGTGTTTTGTCATTTGGAGGCACAAAACACATTTGCAGGTTTGTTTACTGTTAAGTTAAAACACTAATTGATAATTACAACATATGTAGTTACTGGAACATATTTTGCTTCCTCTCACACACAAAGGTTCAATAAAAGTATCTGATGGTGGAAGCAGTGGGCACTGCTCCCTGGGAATGAACACTGCTCCTACAGATGGGGAACATGGAGACTTTAATTATTTTTATTTCTATCATTATGATGTAGTTTTTACAAAAACAAGTCACAAAATACCATGTGATGCACCTAAACTAAGAACCTCCAAAGTGCCTACCAGCCTTTCACACAGACACACAGTTACTGTTTCTCAGAATTACATGTAACTCTCAGCTTGAATGACTCCATTACTAACATTCAGGCTCCAAAACCAGTTGTGACCCAGTAATTACTAGACTTTCTGAAGCTTCAGCAGAAACTCTTTGAATTTCATATGAGTGAAGTACCAGGAGCTCTGATTACACAAAAGGGTTGGAACAGCCTCTGTGCTTGATAGAATTGGTATTTCCCTGTGCAAGTGAGCCACAGCCTTGCTATCCAAAACCATTCTGCCTCACCAACTCTCTGCAGCCCATTTTTCTGTTTTCTCAAACATAGTAAGTTTTCTTCTACTCCCTCTTAGTGTTTTTCCATATCCTGCCATTTTTGGTGACTACTTTCTGCAGTGCTTTTTGTCTACCAGAAACCCTAAACCCAAGGAATGAATTTTTCTAGGTTACTCTCTGCCCCCTCTATTTAATGGCTTTGTTAGCTGTGAGACCAGGTCCAAACCCTTCCAGAATTATAGTCTTTGCCTGATTTTAGTCAGTCTTAGAGAGAAGGCACAGAGTGAAGAAGGACTCCTAACCTTTTTCTGGATCCTTCTCTGTCCTTAACTGCAGGGTAAGAAATACTTGAAATACTGCCTATAATTAGGCAACAAGGCAAAAAATATTGTAAAAAGTCCAAATCCAAACGACTTCATACAGACAAGCAGGTCAATGAGGAGCAGGCATACACAGATGCAGCTGCCAAGCTGGGCAGTGCCACATCCAGCAGCTTCCAACTGCTGTGGGAATGCCCAGGGAGCAGAGTGGCCAAGGCTTTGGGGGTAACAAAGGCTGATGTCAGACATGTAAGGCTGCCTTAGAAGGTTGCCTGCAGCATCTCATTTGGTTGATGTCTCAGCCAAGGCTCAGGGGTTTGTTAGACCCTCAAAACTCTCTGCTTGGAGAGGGTTCAGTAACAGAAAGCACCAAGGAATGGCTTATTTGCTGAGAGACCCCAGTCATGGCGAGGTACCACAACAGACTCCAGATTTCTCTCACTGAGCACACAGGCACAGAGCTCTGCAGGGACTGACAGCTCAGAATTAGGGGTTTGGTGCAAGTCTGCCTGGTACTTGAAAGAAGAGCAGGACTCGGCTACTGGTGAGTGAGAGATCTGCTTTTAAGACATATCCCCTGCTCCAAGTAAGAAAAAAAAAGAGAGGAAAGAAAAAAAAGAAGTAGCAGCAGAGAGCAGCCATGGAAGAGAAACACACAAGATTAAAGACATGACACAATTTTCACAGAGGCAAATCAAATAAATTAAAAAAAAAAGTGACTTTACAGACCTAAACATCCTCCCTGGTAATGGAGGAAGAAGCCATGTGTTACAGTGAAAAACGAGTCTAATAAACAATAATTTCATTATATGGTGCANAGAAACACACAAGATTAAAGACATGACACAATTTTCACAGAGGCAAATCAAATAAATTAAAAAAAAAGTGACTTTACAGACCTAAACATCCTCCCTGGTAATGGAGGAAGAAGCCATGTGTTACAGTGAAAAACGAGTCTAATAAACAATAATTTCATTATATGGTGCATCATAAACTATTAGAAATCTTTGTAGGCTACAGACAGGCATCAGGTTACTGCTTTTTGGTTTTACAACAATTAAAGCTCACTAATGTGCCACAACTCTTGTAAGAGACAAGACCACACAGTAAGGCTTAGATACTCAGGCATCTTGGAGGCTCTGGGAGTTCTGGGTGTCTCAGAAGCATCCCCTTACAGCTCCTTCTGACAAACTTTACTATGAATTATGAGGAATTTACTGTCACCTTTCTCTGAGGCACAGCTGGCCACTCTCACAGACAGGCAGGCAGGCCTCACAATCCTCCACAGTGAAGTAGCAGCTTTGCAGCTCGTTCACCCCAGACAAGGCTCTAAAATGCAGCCCAGAGGCTCTCAGTGTTTAGGGGAACATCAGACAGCCCAAACTCCCCCCTGCAGCCTCCTGTCCCTCTGTCTGGGAGGCTGCTGCCCTGTGCTACGAGAGGGCTTTGCTGCTGAGCTGCTCGGGCTGAGAAGGCTCCTGTGGCAGGAGAGGTAGCAGGGATCTGAGCAAGCCCAGCCAGGTGCCAAAGGCAGGTCCTGCCTGAAGCAGGTGAGAAGAAATGGGCTGCAAGAGACAGAGTGAATTAGCAGGCCAATATAAAAAGGCTGCTGACAGTGTGCCCCTGAACATCTGTTTGCTGTGTAATAGCTGTTTACAGAAACATGCTAAGTGGCACTCTGCTGAAGTGTGTTTGTGTTTGATTTCGTTGATTACTTTGTTTCCTAGCTCAGGTTTGCTTACTGAGCTCTCCCAATTCAGTTGAGGTGGGTGGAATCACCTGAAAACCAATTTCCATGTCTGTTTTGATGGATGGTCTCAGCCTAACCTTTTGCTAGGGAGGTGTATTGAAAGTACTGCACTTTATTTCCCTTTCCACTTTGCTGTGGCCAGAACTGTGTTCTACGTGAGGCCAAAATGACTCCTGCTGAATGTGATTTGGTTGTAGTGTACTCCTCAGTGTTCCTAAAATCCTGGTGGCCCAATGCTCTCCTTCTGATCAAACTGAAGTTTATCTTCTCAGATCTCCTCCACTAACTAAATAGTAATTAAAAAATTGGACACACAATAGTTAATGTGAATGAGCTGTGGCTTGAAATAGCAGGTAACAGATGGAAACAAAAGACACTGACTACCCTGACACTTCTATCTTTAAATGTTTGTTTATGCTAAAAATATGCTTCAGGCCAGCAAGCTTGTCTGTGCCTATAACCTTCACTGTATGCTCAATCTATACTCCAGAACAGCCCCAGCCCAAACCCCAAATGTTGCAGACATTTTCTGAAATCATCAGGAGTTCTGGCATCAGAATCTGGAACAATCTGGGTTTAAGATTAAAAAATCCAAACCCAAACCAGAAATAACATGGGTTCCAAGACTTTTCTTTCTAACTTTATTCAGTGTCTGGCTACTCCCACTGATGTCCAACTCCCAACAACCCTCCCAGGCAGGTGGGTGAGAGCTCTCCCCCCTGACTGGGCTCTGCAGGGATGTGTCCTTCAGTGGCCACTTTTCTGGGGAAGGATTGTGGACCCTCTTGCACAAATTATGACCCAGGAAAGCCAGGGTGGAATCCTGTCCCCGATGGAATGATCAGTGTCACCATGTGCATAAAACAAACCTCTTACCATGCCACTGATGGTTCCTGTTATGCCTCATACACCAAGATATTAATGATTTTAGTTTAGACTGTATTTTTATACCACTGTGCAAATGTATGATGGATAATTTGAGAGTAAGAATAAGGGCTGGCTTGGAAAATGTCACTGGAGATGCAGACTTGCATGCAGATTATGCCATCTTTCCAAAAATATACATCAACTTTACCTTTTTTTTAATATATGTGTTATATACACACCACAGGCTCAATTTTCCCATATTGGTGCTTCTCTTCATGCTCGAACTCCTTACATCTACAGAGTCCCTGAAGAAGCAAAAGAGTTTTTCCTGATATTGAACATAATGTATGGGATTCTCCCCCAGCTGTTCGCTTACAGGTGTGTCAACAAGCCAGAGTTTTTCATGAAACCAAAACAAGAAGAAAAAGCAGAATAGCAGAACTGTTTGCAGCTCCTGTCCTTGGCTATGTATATAAGTGGGTTGGGATGTAGCTGAACTGCTCAAAAAGAGCCCAAATGAAGCGTGTAAGACGTGTAAAATTGCACAACTGTGTAAAGTCGCACGGTCTGTTTTGTTTATCCTACTGAAAAAGGGAAAATAAAGACGACTGCCTTTAGCACCACTTCTCAACATTGTGACTTTGCGTGGCAGTGGATTGCCAGTTCCCACAGCTATTTTTAAGTAAGCTGCTTTGACAGTTTTAGAAATACTGCATGAAGTTAAATAATAATAATGATGTCAGTGTTTAGCCTCCGCACACTGAAGAACAGCAGTGCTAGCAGTCCCTGCACAGAGCTACTGCAGAACATGAAGGTCAGCATTGTGAAGCATGAAAAATTAACATACATAACTCTGACACATGCACATGTTTTATTTGTCAAAAAGTATGTCTTGTGGGTCAGCCTTGTTAAAAATCCCAAGAAATCTTTTAAGAAGCAATCATCTCTTATGGTATGATCCATATATGATAAGCAAATGATATAGTTCTGTTAATTCCCTTAAGGATTCACTTCTGCAAGGACTGCACACCTGCTTGAAGCCGAGCAGGTGCTCACCAGCACTTGTGGGCTGGGCACAGAGGGCTCAGGCCGCTCGTGTGTTTCCAGAGGAGGGGTTTGGCTGTGTCTCTGCAGCTACTTTTGCTAATGCTGCTGGCTCAGAACAAGCAGCAGCAAACACAGCAACCTTGGTTTGGACAGCTTACATTTCTGTTTGCAATTACAGCTATTTCTATGCCTTCTATGTGTATTTATATTAAAAGCAGTACACCTAGTGCCTTTCTCACAGATGAAACTAGCTGATACATTTTAACTGGAAACACTTTATTTGGGGATGTTGACTTTCTGGTGTTTTGATTGAAAGAATTTTATTTTTAAGCCTAATCAGTAACAAGAAAGCAGTTCACGTGCCTGTGTGCTACACCCTGCACCAGGGGACCTCCAGAGCACTGAGAAATTCAGGCTGTAACTCTCTGCCGTGCAGCTCCCAGCAGCAATCGGAGGAGAGGCACCTCCAGCCAAAGGGGCAGGTCCAAAAAACCACAGCACGCCTCAGGCAATGCTTGTTGGCACCCAGCATCCCTGGTGCAGCTCCTCAGGCTTTGGGATAGCTCCATGCCAGTGCCTCTCCCCAGGGAAACAGCCCCAGTGCTGCTGGGCTGCCACGGGACGTGCTGGCTCACAGACAGGTATCTGAGCCTCTGATGTTACTTCTGATGTCTTTAAAGAAACTTTGAATACATTCACGGTGAATTTAATGACCTCCTGTTACCCAGAAAAGGCAAAGTACAGAAAAAATAAAGATCTCACCTGCACTTGTATCTATTATGGTCAACTCATGTTAACAGAATGTTTTGCTTTAATACTTGACTTACATTAATACCTCACATTATTACACGTATGAAGCCAAATATGACGCTAACTTAGTTGCTTACAACCTCAAACCTTACTCCCAATACACATTCCAATAAATTTATTCTGTAAAAACAATACATTTTTTTTGTTTCCTTTTTGTTTTGTTTTGGTGTTTTTTTTTGTTTTTTTTTCCTTGTGGTTTTTTTTTTTTTTTTTTTTTTAAAGTAAATTTATTTTTTAAAAACAATACATTTTTTTTTTTTCCTTTTTTTTTTTTTTTTGTTTTTTTTTTGTTTTTTTTTCCTTGTTGTTTTTTTTTTTTTTTAGTTTTTTACAGTAAACTCATCAACTACAAACCTTGAATACGCAAAAGATGTTCCAAGGACAAGCATAACAAGGATTGATAAAACCAGACTAAATATGTTTTCACAATAAAAGCTGGCATAAAAATAAATAAAAATCTCTATTATCACAATAGCAACAATAATGTACACAGAGTAATGGATTTGGAATGCTTACTTACTAGTCTAGTTCTATTTCCAAAAGGAAAAAAAAAAGCCAGAATGACAGCATCCTTTTTTAAGCCTTTCGTTATTTAAAATTGATGTTTTGTTTTGGTTTCCCATAGGGCTGTATATCACAGTAAGCTTAAAAATGGAAAGCATCCAAATGAATGATTTCAAATTGTGTTGGCATTGGAAAAATCCTTGTATTAATCTAAAGAAACACAAAAAGACTTTCACTAACTCCACATATAGGAACTAAGTCAGATAGTGTACATTACATCATGGTTTGGAGAAGTATTAAGAGTATAACTACCTAGGTACTTCTAATAAGGAAAGGTATTTTATTACATTATTGAACTTGGCGGTGATCTCAACTGAAGAAGAATTTTTCTTTTATGTTGTAAACTGATCAAAACTCAAGAGAGAATGGATATAGGAAAATTTAAAATTATGTTTGTATGTGGAAGATATTGTAGCATTGTATGGAGGGGACTCATCTCTAAGATTTAGTTGTGTTCAAAAAATGTTGATTTAGAATGATATAATTTGGAGTTATGCCTTTTCTGTCTAGAAAAGGAATCTAAAATATGTTCAAGTATGCGGTATCTTCATAAACCTCAGCCACTGGAAAAGGGCAACTTCATGCAACCAAATAATATGAAAATCAAAAAGTAACCCTTAGAAAAAAGGGTAAAAATGTCATTTCTGCAAACACAACAGATAGGAATGTGAATAATGTGCATACAAACTGGGATGCTGTTGATGGTACTAATGAACAGATGTGGTGACTCATATCAAATCCAAGAATATTAGACAACCAAACATGTAACCTTCTTGTGTTTTCCCTTAATATTCAGCAGTCATTATGTTGGTTAAGTCTGAAAGAGAAAGAGAAAAAAGTCACATTTAATGTAAGAAATAGCATGCTGCATCAAACTTGATACAATCGATGTCATATTTCCACATTTCAGAGTCACAGGTACAAGTAACCACCTGGTCTGCTCAAACAAATCTTTTTCTAGAGAAAACTGCTTTCTTACATCAGCTAAACATATCACTATAAAATATTAAAGAGCACAGTTTAAAAGTAAACATTTAGGGCTGCATTCACTAAGCAGCTCCAATGATGTATGTGGATGGGTGCTTTCCCCCAGTCACTCCATTACAAATCTTGTACCACACTTCAGGCACAACCAAATGTTGCTTTTTTCCACTGCACTAAAGCACTGATGGGCAGCTCAGGCACTGCTGCATCCCTGGATGTCCAGCCACAAGGACACCCTCTTGTTCAAACACATGAAAGCCAAGCAAGCACGAGCAAACATAAACCCTTTAATTGCTAAGGGATCCAAATGCTGCTTCTGCAAAGGAGACAGTTTGGCTCCAGTTCACTGTAAGGTGAGGATAGAAGAGGAAGAACTCCCACTTCCACAGCTGAGTCAAGGTCAGCTCTTGCTCTCCCTGACATTAGTGGGATCAGGATCAGACTGTCCTCACATGATCAAGGCAAGTCTCTACAAGCCTCCGTTTCCTCAAATTGAACAGAGATGGCAAAACTCACCTGATGGCCCTGGGACATGTTACATTAGCCAGCAACATGGCAGCATGCAGTGCATCAGGACTCCCCAGCCCTGGCCAAGGCACCCCTTCTCCTACAAGGCTACAATATCCTCCCTGTGTTTGGTCAGTGCAGTCCTTCTCTCCCATGACAAGTGGTTTGTGAACAGTAAAAATGGAAACCTGTGCTTTCCGTGTGGGAGGTCCTGGTACCTCCTGACTAAGGACACACAATCAGGGGTTGTTATCAAGTGCTCAGGCATGCAGCAATGGTTTCCAGGAACTGCCTGAGCCCTGACCCCCCCAAAAGGTGTAACCATGTGCTGCTCATCCAGCACACCGCACTCCAGAGGCCTCTCTGGATCAGTCAGTGAGATCACACTTTGGAGATGTGGCTCAGAGGGATTCACTGCTGTTCCTTGCCCTTCAGACTCAGACACCCATTAAAACAACCACACGTGATCAGTCAATCAAACCCTGCCTTCTGCTCAGGTTCTCAAAGGCAGCTGCTGCCCAGCACTGGCAGGTAGGAGGGGGTAACACAGCTGGTTCCTATGCTGCAACTCAGATCCAGTACAGAAAGCTGTCCCTTTGGAGTGTGAAACCTTCACAATTATTAACCACAATTCCCTTCTGGGCTATGTCCAGAAAGTTGGGTAGGCATCATTCTTATGTGAGGTGCTGGAAACATTAATACTTCCCCTCCACGCTGTCTCACAGATGCAGCTGTTGGGCCACAGTGTGGCACAGGAGGGACAACAAAGAGACAGATAATGCAAATCATCCTCTAGAATTTCCACAGCTCCCAGTGCCATCTTCCCTCCTGGCACACATTTTGTCTCCTGGGCGCACTGCCAGGTGCCCCAGAAGCCAGCAGGTGTCTCGTCCCCAGCAGCAGAGCCCCTGGGGCAGCTCCCGCTGCTGCCGCCTCCGCTGCAGCGCCGGCCGGGCTGCGGCAGAGCCGAGCGCATTCCGCCGTCTCCATGGTTTCACTCGCCGCAGGAACAGATCGGCTCGCATCAGCTTTGTTTGAACGAGTCTCGGCTTCACGGCAAGCCACGGTACAGCGTGTGCCGTGCTGCCCAGCGCTACTGCACACAAAGGGAAGAGCGCAGGATCGGAGCGATCCGAGCGCGAAGTTTCTGTTATCAGAGGCAGACAGAGGAAACAGAGCGGGGAACACAACTAAATCCACAAATTGCCGTCTGTTTCTCTGGCGCTGGAAATGTCTTCCTTAGCGGTGTCTGGCAACTAATTTAGCCATCCCGTACTTTAAAACTGCACGGGCAGAAGGCTAATTGTTTACTTGCTCTGTACTACAGTTGTTATTCCATGTTGGTTTGAAGTCAAAGTGGTTAGAGGGTTCGATGTACACAGAGCTGCAAATATGTCATCTATACTGCCTGCTTTAATCTCAGCTTGCACCCAGACATTTATGTTTCCTCTGAGTTATGTCCCATGTCCTCAGCCAGCAGTGCTGTTATCCTGAGTTACTGGAAGGCAGCAGACAACACAACTCTTTACACCATATACCATGCCACTATTTGATTTTTATACAGAAATTTTTACTGTGCAATAGTTAGACACATTTTTGCCAGTGTTATCTTTTGCTTTGAAGGGTAGATTTTAGCATGCCTCAAATTGCAGGAAAAAAAATCACACAGGAAAAGATACTCTGTTTTCATTTTTTGTACAAAATGCTTTTACACTGAACCAAGCCCTAAATGCTTTCAATGCTGATAAGCCCCCAAACCTGCTATGCAGCCTGACCAACGTTATTCTTGCTAAGCAAAGAAGAGCAAAGGAACCAAAGGTGTCAAAACCACATCAGAAGGACACAGACATTGTGTTTCTCTGGCCACTTTGGCCATTAAACTTGTGCTTCACAGCAGTAACTGGGATTGTTGCTACCCCACAAGAACATCACAACAAAAAAGCCTGGACACAGGCTGTTTTAAATATGTTCTCCCAAATGCAATGGTGTCAGATGGCAGTAATTTTGGACCAGATTTTGATCCCCTTATTCATGCTGGCCGTTGCCTCCACAAATAGATCCACTGACTCAGTTGGTAACTGATTGTCAGTGTGAGTAAAAGGATCACAGTCCTTTACTCCACTTTAATATTCAGGCTGTACCAAGAGCAAGAAAATATATTTCATCTCCAGCAAATTTATTCTTCTCTGAAGACAGTAAAATCATTCACCTCCTGCACCTGTACACCAAGCAAATGCAACACACTGCCTGGACTGCCACTAAAACAGTGAATACCAAAGGGAAAACTTGCCACATACCCTGTGTGCTGACCCTGACTTTCAAACACTCTCTAACAAGGCCAGAACCACAGCCAGCTTTTGAACATCAGTACGTGGCCATCCAGAAAGTAAAAATAAAAAGCAGTTTAGGTGTTCAGTTCTAAAGAGTCAGAGTTATGCCAGCCAACAACTAAAGACACAAGTCACCAGAGATTTAAATGTGGAATGTAAATCTGCTGCCATGAATTCACTGATTTATGAGCTAATTTAATAGCATGAAAGTAAACAACATAGAGCCATGAATATCTTTCCACCAGAAAATTCTCTTGATGTTGTTTTCTGAGAAAGCCAAACCAATTCAGTATTTAACAGCAGAGAACAGTCCTGGGGAGATTCTGTGACTCCAGATTTGAGCAAACTCTGGGATGGGCTGTCTTAGCTAATACACTATTAGTTAATTAATATTGGATGATAACCCTTGAGATTCAGGCTCTGCATCTTTCTGGGGAAGGAATCAGCCAAAGAACAGCAGTTAGGGAAAGAACTTGAGAAACAGGTAGTGACAGGACACAATAACCAGCTATGGTTGGGACTGAGGAAATGTCTCTTTCTTTAGAGTGCCTGTAGTACTCAAGAATAGCTGAGAAACTAAGGGATGGAAAGAAAAAAAGAAAGCACCTTTGTCTACCCAAGGGATAAAAAGAAAATCACAAGTTGAGCCCTTGAACAGTATGAAATTGGCTGAAAAAAATATAATAGCTTTGAAAGTACTTTTATTTGCTCTGGGTTTGAGTCTTCAGGAAGCCATCACTTCGCATTTTCAAGCTTACCTCTACCACCTGGAGGTTAGAATTTTCATTAAAAAATATAGGTGAAGGTGCTCCTGTAATCATTTGACTTTGGCTGTTAGCCCTTCAAGAAGATCCCTATAATGCTGAGGGTAAGAGTGTGATTAAAAGGCAAGATTCCATCTGATCTGAGGAGGAGAGATGTGTCTTCAGCCTGCAGTCCAGGCATTATAAAAGGTAATTACTACCTCATTATTGTAGTATTATTGAGAGAAAAGCTGCTTATCTCCTCGAGGCAACTCTTGCACAGTCTGAGGCCTGGGAGGTGCAGAGCTGGGGGGCCAAAGGCTCCCTCAGCCCATGGGGAGCACCTTGGGTAGGGCGGCCAAGCCACACGTGCCCTCCAGAGGTGGCCCAGCCTCCATGAGCAGCCGGTCACGGAGGCCAATCCATGGGAATGAAACCCTCCTGCCCGTGAGATCAGGGCCCTGAACCCTGCTCTGGTTGGTCTCTGCCTCCGGGGTATCTCTGTACGCCGCTCTTTGAGCTGAGCGGCTTCGCACCCCGCGCCCGTTCCGGAGGCTCCTGGCGCCATCTCATGGCCACACCACCGTCCTGGCGGGGACAGCGGAGCTCGGGGCGCTGCACAGCGAGCGCAGCAAACTCCTCCTCACACCGCCCGCTGCTGCCCCAGGGCTCTTCCCACGAGCTAAGTGATTCCAGAGAGGCCGGCACCTCATCTATGGTGGCGTCTTTGAACAGATCAAGACACTCTTCTGAATGCGCGTGTGAGAACAGAGGGATCATATCCCGACTCTGCAGGCAGGTGTTGGTCTTTTTCAGACTTCCTACAGCAGAGGGGTCCCAGAGGTTGGCTGGAGGAGCTCGAAGTCCCGCAGCAGAGCCCTGGTGTGGGTGTCCAGCAGGCCGTGGCTGCAGTGTCCAGCTGGACAGCTGGCCCCGTGTCACCAATCCGGACAATTAAGACCAACTGAAAAAGAACCTGCTGCTCTTTCCCCACGTGCCCTGTGTCTCCTGAAGGCAGACCTTCTAGAAAGACACTTGGTCGGGCTCTGAGGAGCAGCAGGAGATGGATGGAGTGTCCCCTCCTGGTCCTCGAGGAGAATTGCACTACTGACAAAAGCTCAATGAAACGCTGCAGAGATTCACGTGTGAAACAATGATCTTGCAGCAAAATGCCCGGGTGAAGTATGTGGACTGGATGTAAATTTTCCAAAATTATCAGTGCTTTTATCTCAAGCTGCCTTAAAACCTTGTCTCTTTAATCCATATTACTAAAACTCCACCTTTTCCATAATGTTAAAAGCATCCAAGATCTAGTAACAGACCGGTTGCTCAAGTGTGAGTTCAAGGCTGAGTGCTGGGGCTGCAGAAGTCAGAGCAGAGCCACCTCCCCACATGGGTATGACAGTACTGATTTTGAATATTTCTTCGAGTTGGTGCTGGCAGGAAGGACAATACTGTTGACAGTATTTCAGTATTTCAGCACAAAGGCTAAAATATCTGTAATCCTAAAAATGCTGAGAAGCACCATGATGTTGTAGCATGCTGGACTCTACTCCCCAAGTATGTCCCAAGCATGTCACACACAGAAGAAAGAGCCATATGACTGTCAACAGCCACAAAGCCAACATCCTGTGTGACGTTTTAGCCACTTAGTCTGTGACTGACCTAACTCAGTAAGCATTTTGTCCTCACATGGAAAATGTGCCTGAAGTTCACATCCCCTGTTGCTGCCACAAACACAGGAAACGCAGCAGGCCCTCCTGAGCCCCTTGCTACCTCAGATGCATCTTAGGAACAGTTTTCTCACTAAAATACCTATTTGAAGACATAGAAGTGTCCCAGGGTTCACTAGGCAGAACGTGGGCCACACTCATCAGCCCCTGACACTCTGTGGGTGAGGGGCTGGGAGGGCACAGCTGGGCAGTGTCTCCTTGCATCAGTCTCTGGCTCAAGCCAGCAGCTTGTTCAGAGTGAATGGGAGACACTCAGGGCACGTTTTCCTCATGACCCCATGAGCCACCTATCAAAGCAGAGTCACAAAACAACTACACCTCACTGCAGAGAGACACACGGGGAAAGCAAGCTCTGGGAGGAGTCTTTTAGCAGGAGACAACAGCAGCTCCCCAGAGGCTGTGTGTTGTGAGAAAGGGCTGAGGCTGAGCACGCAGCTGGGTGCTAAGGCACCTTGGCAGTGTCAGATGAGAGCTGTACTGGCTGGGCTCCCCTCACACCTGGGCATTCGTGTCACTCAGCTCCTGCGACAGCCCAGCCCGGCTGCTGCCCACGTGGCAGAGCCTTGGCACGGGAACTGCACAGGGACTGGCTCTGAGCTGGAGCTGTAAGTGCTGGAGCAGAGAGGTTTGTGCTGTTCCAAAGGCACAGAAATAGCAGGGGTTGTTAAAGGGGGCTGAGTAACCAGCTGCCATGCTAATCCCCCTGCTCAGCACCTTCCCTGTCTTGCTGCGGTCACAACAAAGTAATATCGATATGAACACCCAACTGACACAAACACAGGAGGAGACTGCCTGAAGCTGCTCTGGTGCAGGCTGTATATCCTGTCCTTGGAAGGTCACAGCCCAGGGCAGCATCTGCCCTGGAACCTGCAGAGCCTGTAATGTGCCCATGAACCCTCGTGAACTCCAAAGAAGACAGTGGGACTGCACAAATTAAACCAGTGTGGAAGGGTAAGCAGGCTCCCCCTGTTAGCCAGCCAACATGCATTATGCAAACAGTCTGATTCTGCTCTCACATCAATTTTGCATCATTCCAGCTCAAGGTTTTCAGTAGCTCCTCTCAGCTGACATCTATGCAAGTGTCAGAACAAAAATAATGCTCTTTTTCAGTCATTTCTCTAGAGCAAAATTTGTACCAGCGCAGGCACCAAGTCCATGTTTCTGTTCTAGACACATTCTGAGCACTGAAATGTAACCCAAGAAGGTGGCACGTGGTACACCCAGGTCACCCCTGGCTCCAAAGCCCCCCGGGAGCAAACTGCATGGGAAGTGAATGACAGGAACAGAAGATTACCCCTTCACTGGTTTTCTGCAAATCTGAAGAAGTGTTTCTTGTGTCATTGCCTGCGTCCCCAGCATCAGAGCTGCTCTTATTTTCTTCCTCTTTGCAGTCCTTATCATCTTCATCTCCAGGAGATTTCCGTGACTGCTTGGAGGATTTCTAAAATGATCAACAACAAAGTTAAAATTAAAACCTGAGCTTCAGCCATAGAAAAGACACTTCTGAAATGTATGTGGAATGCTGTCTGATCATGCAGTTCCCTGTTCAAAGTGAATACTGGGGAGGATACATGGGGTGAAAAGCACTTTTCAGGTGAAGTAGCTGGAGTTCTTCACTGCCACCAGTGAAGGAAATTTCTGTGAAATTCTGTGTTCAGCACAGGTTGGCAGCTCAATTGACTGAAAGACAGACACAGTAATAGGAGCTGGGTATTAGTGTTGGGTCACCTGTAGGTTTTGTTAGTTAATGAAACAGATGGTGCCAGCTTGACAAAAGTTTTGATTAAACACAGAGATGTAAAATGAGAATAACATTAGCAGAGCTGCTTTCCATACTTTTTTTTTAGTGCTGTCAGCTCTAATATATTAACATTAGAGCCATGTGGAATCAATACATCTTTTCTGTTCCCTTTATGTTATGCAATTCTACAGTACAAAAGGATAAATTGTGGCATTATGCCACCATTTTCCTAATCCTCTGTTTGCCCAGAGTCTTCTGGAAAGAAGATGGTAGACCAGACCTGAATATCTAATGTAAAACACACAAAGGGGGTGAAAATACATTTTGTTCAGTGGATCAACCACAGAAATTCACACTCTCCCCCAAACTGTGCCTGGATCAGATTGCTTGCTTGCTTCTTCTCATTTCAATTAGTTTTCACTTTCAGAGAAGAATAACATGAATGTGACTAAATTGACTCTGCCATACTTCCCACAATTTTTCAGGCAAAGTATAGCCCTGGAGGCACATGCAGAACCAGAGGAAGTGACTATAATGTCACTCCCCTTCACCCAGGTGACAAGTGTGAAGTCTGTCTGAACCTACAGGTGCCCCTTCTCAGGTGATTATGTCCACCAGCCACTATGAGACAGACACATCACTCTTAGCTTCCTGTTCTACACTGTTACTTAGACATAACAGGGCTGGTAGGTACTACAGTGCAGGTCTTTTATCTACAAACTGAGCACCTACTCCCTGCTTAATGAGTTATTTCTTTCTCCTTCCCATTCTGTATCCTGGACTGAAGTATTTTACACTTCAGCTACAAGAGGAGCAGCTGAGCACATCTGACCCCACCAGATCTTTCAGCATCTGGGGGATTCTGGGAGATGGGAGAGGGAAGCTTGAATTCTCCTGGACAGGAACCAAACCTGAACTCCAGACTCTCAGGAGGAACACTCCTAAGGCTTTTTTTGTTCTCCATCGGGAGAGGCTTATCTAAGATGATCAAACCTATCAATCCATCTTTGCATGGGTTTTCTTTCCAGCCCTTCTGATCTCCTTCTCATAGTGTCACCTTCTTCTCAGTGTGTGGGCACTAGAACAGGGCAGAGTATTTCAACTGCAGTCTCACCAAGGCTGTCTACAAAGGGCCCTCCCCTTTGCCTATTTGAACACCACTGTTACAGTACTGGAATCAAAATTATATAGGAGGAAGAACAGATTTCCCTGAGGTGAACTGTATTCCAATTATAAATGCTCATGGATAACAACAGGAAAACTCAGAAGATAACCTTTGAAGTGTAGGATTTTTTCCGTTTTGAGCCGGCTTTTTCATTCTTTCTTTTTCCTTTTCCATCCTCTTCTACCCGATCACCTTCCTCCTCACTGCTGGCATCTGCTGTATTTCCTCCTTCTCCTTCAGTTTCTGATGAGCTCTGTTGTTGAATTGCCTTTAAAACAACAACAACAACATAAACAATAAAAGTATCACTAATACCTATTACTTGATTTTTGTTTTGCATTGAATATAGAAATACTGGAAATGGACAGCTTACACTTTGATTGCTATAGCCAGGAAGAGCTCAGGTTATTCTTGTAATTATCAGGAAAAAGAGCTGCAAAGCAATTTTCTCAGTCACCACTTGAACTCAGTTATCAGATGCAGATTCTGGGATAGCATGTTCTGAAGGGTTTACACAGAAACAGAGGATCCGATAACAAAAACGTGTTTGCTGGAGGAGAACTAAGGGCTGCTCAGTGGAGAGACCAAGCATGTTCTACTTAGGGAAAAACTACTGAAACTTTCAGACTTTGGCAGCAACAGGAGAGACTTTTTGGTGAGAGAAGATGGCTGTTACACTCCCCTCAACGGGCAAGACCTCTGTGTTTTGGAAAAGCCAACCCTGACCAGCAGGCTGAGCACTCTTTGACAGCCCATCTCCCACAGACTATTCACTGGATTTTTTTTAAAATCCCCAAGTGTATGCAAAACATGTGTAGAGCTGAAAATATGAAACAGGAACTGAGAGAGGCAGCAGCTTTTCTGCAGGTGGTCTGTATCTCTGACTTGTAGGGTTTTGTGATAATAATGTAATAGGTGTTTGCCTTCTTTTGGAGGTGATTCCTGCCTTCAAAGGACCACATTTTTTTAATGAGAAAAGTTCTTTGTTTTATACAGCCCACCAACTACTCTTCTCCCCCTCCACCTTCACTGACTTTCTGCTCTGGACACCCAACAGGGAGAGCTGTTGTACAGCAGCAACTGTCTCCTAACAGCAGCTGAACCCTCCACCTCCTCACTCCTCTTAGCTTTGGCACTGTGTGTTATACATTACCAATGTAAAAATCAAAAGTGCAGTGACCTTAAGGTCTGTGTGAAACACACGTGGCCTGATACAAAAATAAACAACAGAAAGAAGAAGTCAGAAATTATTCATGTTTGTACAGGAGTAAATAAACCCATCCATTTTTAATTTAACTAAATGTGTTGCAGAATTTTCCACTTCACCACCCCAGAATATCATAGAAAGCAAAAGGCTCTGCAGCATGATTAAAGTTCCATTTGTCACAGAATGTGACACCACAGTTGTCTTTACATTACACAATTACCAAAGCTGTGAAACTTTCTTGCTCCATCAAAAACAAAACCTTACACATCACTCTTAAAACGTTCACTTTGACAAGTCAAAGAAGAAAACAAGAAAGATAAGGAGGAATAGGTGTGAAAGTCATTTACCTGATATCCAGTAAACTTTACTCCAGGGTTGTTTTCTATTTCCCACAGGCCTTCATTAAATCCTTTTCGCTTGTTCGATTTCCCAAACTTATCTTTATATTCTTTATATGGGAAAAGGTCTTTGGGCCCCAGGAACGCACTGCATTTTAACAAAGGCAACATTCAAAAAAGGACTTGTAACTCTCCTCTTCAAAAGAATCAAAACATTAACAGTGCAAGTGTTTCCACTATTTTTCTGCTCGTTCCATGATGTCTTTTCTAGTTTTATTTATTTATTTATTTGTCACACTGGCTTTGAGTTACTGCTCTGTGTCTGATTGAATGGACTGGCTCACCATCCTGATGTTTGATGTAGTAAAATCATGCTGAGTGTCTCTAGAAACGACTGAAACATCTCTATTTTATTAACTACTGCTGGGAACTGGCACTTGAACAGTTTATGGAAGTTTATGAAATGGTTTATGATGTCATTGCTTGTGGTAGCAAGGGACCAAACTTCCAATCCCAGTGTTACAAATCCAGAAAGGCCTCAAAAATGCCACATGAAAAGCACGTAAAGAGTGTCTAGGACCCATGAGCCAAAATTTATCCCTTGTACTGTGGGACAGAAAAAGCAGTGGCATTTATTATTATCTATACTGCCAGTAAGCCTGGGAGCTGCTTTCTTGGAATTAGCCCCCTGCATACTAAATTCCATACAAACACAATAAAAATGCTCTTTCCCAAAAATCTTATAATTTCATATAAGACAAAAAACAATGGATGAATATAGGCAGATGAGTAATACAAGGAAACAATGAGACACACAGGGTGCTTGTGGCCAAATAGTTTTTTAGACAGCACAGCAAAGGAGGGATTTTGTGCTCTGCTGCAGCCTAAGTCAGCTACGCACTGGGCCAACTAATTTCAGGCACAGGCACCACAATGCAGGGAAAAATAATTACAAAAAAAGAGTGATGATTTGTCCTGCTTTTTCCACACACATTCCAGTAAAACTCTAACTTCTTAACTCTTACACTGAAGAATGTATAACTTTCTTTTCATTGGGTATCTATATCTACTGTATTCTGCAGCGTGACATCGAGACTGTGACCACAAGTTAAATTAAAACAATGAAGGCAAAAAGACCCCTTCATTCCCACATGTAAAGATTCTGTGTCATCAATGACCAGAGCTGAGCAAGTCCCAGTGTCCTTCACCATAATCACTGTCCTACTTTCTTGATGATCTTTGCAATTCATGTTAACTCTCTGGTCTCTACTGGGATTGTGGGATTGTGGGGCTCCACCACGTCCAACATAATTATTGTTATAACCTCACCACAACATTGGGAATCTGCCCTTTTTTGCAGATGGGCTTCTGAGGCACAAAGATTTGTCCAAGGTCAAACTCAAAATGATAGCTGAGTACAGAGGAAAAACCAGCTCTCTTCAGTCTCAGTCTAATACCTTAATCACAGGATCATATTTCTTCCTTTCTGCAATCATTATTTCAGATTAATGCCTGATTTATGCCCAACATTTATGAATGTGCAAAGTTCCATTCACTTAAATCATCCCACTGGCCAAGAAGTTTGCCCATGCAGAGCCAAACTGGTTGCTAAAGGCATCAGATGACAAGTCCCTGAGGAAAGAGCTTCCTTCTAACTCCACGTGAGACAGCATGGGATCCACACTCAGTTGGATATTGAGAAATATCTTAATTATATAATTACAAAGCCAAGAATGCATTTCTACCTGAAAGCCAAACAGTGATTTCCAAACTAACAGATATCATGTTAATATTAAATGCTACAGCAGAGCAAGGGATTTGAATAAATTGTTATCTATGCTTTTGCTGATACTAGGAGATGTCTCCTTGTTGTCAAAAATACATACAACCAGTTCTAGCACAAATAACAAAGGAAAACTCTATGGAACTTACTATGAGCTACCTTACTTAACTCAGCTCAACAGTAATGTATGGAAAGGTTTCTACAGCCTTTTATGTACAGTAAACACTGAAAAAGTGTCTACATCTCTGAAATACATTCCTTGCCACTGGGAGAGTGTAAGTTTTTACTGCTCTGCTATAAAACTAAAGAGCTGCAATCTACAGTTGATTTTTAGCAGTTAGGCTTATACATTTGTAAGGTAGGAACTACAAACTGTTTTCCTGCTTCAGATATTACAGTGAGATCACGAGCTCATAAAATCTAAACCAAAAGAGATTATTAGTTTGGGATTCAGTCATTCTGGAATAAAAGTGGTCAGTTTTTTTCTCAGATGTTTCTCAAAAAGGAGGTTTCAATTAAAAAAATAATTACATTTTAGTTTCTGATTTGAAAGCATTGTAAGTTTATTTGAACTTTATTCTTTTTGGATTATTTTGTGACAATAGTAGTAGGCCACAATATATCAAAATATCAGGTTGTTTCATTCCAGCAATAAGAAGAAATATTTTAACTAAAGAGAGGCTATTATGAACTTTATAAAGCAGAAACTGCCTTTAAAGATTTTTCAAAAATAAGATGTGATGTATGACCTATGGAGCTTATTCTGGAATAATATTAAAATCCAAAAATAAGCAATAAATGTTTAATAAAGCTTCAAACTTCTAACATTGAATTTAAAATATCAGAATTTAATTTTTTCCAATTTTAAAGGAATTTTAGAATACATGTTACCTGCAAATGGGGAAGTTTTAAAATTAAAATATTTCATGCAAAATGGAATGTGACTTATTTTTTTAGCTACCTCAGAGACAGTTTAAACTAGACACATGTACATTATAATCTTGAAGCTCTGCACTTTGTAGCAAATATGATGAAACCTAACTTAGCTCCTTGTGCTCTGATTTCTTTCTTTCCCTATCATCTCAGCCAGCTCAGCTCTTCTATCACTTCAGTGAGCTCCATCCTACAATACCCCCAGCACAAATCTCCCAGGAATGCACATATTTTAAAGCTCTGGGAGGACTGCCTGAGACTCTGGGGTCTGCTTCCTTTCATACCACAAACTATCAAGTGAGTTCTCACACAGGACATGAGCTCAAACATGGCCAAACACAAGAGCCTCATCTCTGCTACCATGGAATATCCAAGTAAAAAATGTTTGCCCTGCCTCTGAGTTCAGGGCTTTTTCAGACCCTTTAATAAATTCATGCCAACACATTTCTTTAGAGGAAATACAGGCTTTTATGTTTAGCTCATGGTAGATCATGAAGGCAGCAGCATTCCCAACTAATTTCAACTTTCACTCCCATTTGTTAATACAAATGAGTTGGGCTTGCAGGATCTATCTCTAGGCTCCCAATGGCTTCAGCCAGGATTTGTTCCAATAAAACCAGAGGAGATGATGTTAGCTACAGTGGAAAAAGGCATTTTCAAAGGCACAGGTCCTGCTCATTCACTTACGTTTCGTGAGTCCCAAAAAAGAAGATGGGGTATTTATTTGCTGGAGGCTTCACGGCTCCTTCAGGAAGTTCATCAATCTGTAAGACAGAAAGCAGTGGAAAAAAGATTATTCCCAAAAGTGGTGTCCCTCACCCCAGAATCCCCACCAAGCCATGGAAGTACCAGCATAGGTATCTCTCAGGCCTGGGAGGTCCCACTGTGCGCTGGGGTGGGGAAGGGAGGACAGCTGCTGGTTTTTCAGGCAGGTCACACAAAGTCAGCATGTGACTGAAACACTGCAGGGAGACAACAGAAGACCCAGGAGCACTCACAAAGTTTTAATGATTTCATGGGCATTATAATACACAAAGGCAATAAAATCAAGTCTGCTTAATTTAAGTGTTAACTTCAGATGCTGCCTCATCAAAGGCATGGAAGCCCAGAGGGTAATCCCGCCTGTCTCACACTGCCACCTCAATAACTTCTGCAACAAATGGGGAACAGATGGTATCTGTGAGACTCTGCAGCTGGAAAGCTGGACAATGTGCCAGTGGTGCTCCCTGTGGTGATGTGGTACACAGTGTAAAACGTGTAATGCACGCCAGGGAGGAGAGCCAGGGACTCTCCCTGCCGTGCAACACCCTGGTAATTGGCTTTGCTTACCCCTCCCCTCCCTACTCTCTCTCTTCTTTCACATTTTAACCCTGGCCTCGTATTTCTCAGGATACAGCTGCAGAGCAGTGAAGGGAAGGATGCTGAGGGTGTTCTCCTGAGACAGAGCTGGTGTTGGAACAAACTCCTCAGACTGAGCAGTGCCCAGACCCCTTCTCCCAATGTCTGAGTGAAAGCACTCCTTGTGAGGCAGGAGGTGAGGCCCTGGAGTTAATCTCATCTTAGTCTAATTTTGTAGTCCTCTGCAACAGAAATAAGAGTCCAGGTGCCTACCCACATGAACCAGAAACACAGCACAGCTTTAAATAAGATCTAAGAGCCTGCCTTCCCAGAAATGGCACTTCTGAGCATATGTGGGTGTGTGAAATTAAATGTCCAGAGAACTCTCTGGCTAAGAGAGAGCCTAACCAATCTAGCTATCTACAGGGCAGCACCAGTGAGCAGGTGAATGGCTTGGTGCCTGGTTTAAGGCAACTCAGTCTCAACACAAGCATATCAAATCCTGCCAAATGTCACTGCAACTGAGAGCAAAGTGCTGACATAACAATGCTATACAAAATCTGCTCCTCAGCAGAGCACAGGGATGGGACCTGCATGTTTTCACTCAGAGGCCAGACCCACATGTGCTTTCCTTCTCTTTTCTTGCTGAAGGACCCCTAACACTGAATTCTTGTTGATTAATAAGCACCAGATTGTTTTCAAAGGATGTTCTCTTTCACGGTGAAGCATCTGCTTGGCTACGTAGCTCTCAAAGGAGTATGAGCTTTTGTAAGAATTCAAACCCTTTTGGTCTTTCTGCAAGGACACCCCTTGGGGATGGAGAAACGAGAGCCACATGTGGAACTGTAACATCACAGGACTCCTTTCTGTACAAGAAATGGATGCCTATCTTTTAGGTCTAAGTGGAACATTCTCTGAAGTTGCACCAAAGTCTGAAGATCTGAGAGCACTTCCAAACCATTCCCTCTTTCCTGCAGCACAACTTAGGGGTGTGGATGGTGGGGCTCTGGCACACTGGATCATGTGTCACCATGCACCCACTGCCAGCACAGTCTGCAGGAGACAATCTGGGATTGTCACAGGTGTCACATGCCCTGTGGGCACAGCAATCACCTGCTTCTTGTACTTAACAAAGCTAATAATTTGATATATAAAAGGAGAATCTATTATTTAAATGCACATAAAAAGAAGATACACACTGGTGGAGGATGAACACATGCATTTTAGTTCAGCTGTGTGTAAGGAGGAACTGAAACAACATGACAGGTGTTTTGGTGTCCTCTTTATCATCAGGAGTACATACAGGAAAGGCTGCCAAAGATACTACTTTAGAGCTCATCATTTTCTGACATTAACTAGTTGTTTTTTAAGAAAGTGCCCATAATGTTGCTATTTGCTCACAATTCATTATTTAAATCCAAGTACTAGACTTATTACAAGAGTGATAAAAAGACTGCAGGTTAAACCCACTGCAACTCCCTTTCCAAACTGATAGCAAGTCAGGGAGATACTGCATGTCTGCAAAACATTTTATGCCTCCTTAAAGATGGAAGTATCTACATGCCAGAGCAAAAAAGGCTGTGCTGGCAGCTTACCAAGTACAGGGGGGGTAACACACCTCGACTGTCTGGATGCCACAGCCATCCTCCCTTTTACTGTGACAAGGAAGATGTCCAGATACCAGACCCCAGAAAAATGTGGACTCCTTTGACTGAGACAAACGGTGTCTGCTGGGACTTGAGTGCAAATCTCATTTGGCCACTTGAAACGTGGCGCCAGCCCTGGGCTGCATTACAGAGCAGCACAGCCCAGGGCAGCCTCAGCCCTCTCAGAATCTCTCAAGAAATAAAGTAAACAGCTGTAAATGATCAGCAAAGGGGGGGAATGAAGACATGTTAGTAGGGAATGCTGATCGGAAGGGATTGGGGATCTTACATCACCCAATGTGCTATGCTCTGAAGCAGTGAGGATCTCCTAAGCAATATCCCAAGTGGAATTAAACCTTCTGTCTTATTCCCAGCACTTAATACTGTTAGCTAAGGAGCAGCACCAAATCAACAAAGGACAGAGCACACATCTGTCACACAGCTCACCTGCTCCCCATTTCGTGGCATATTTCTTTATTCATCCAAGTATCCCTTCTGATTATGTATCATCACAGGAAACCATAAAAAAGCTTTTCATAGCTTTTGGGAGTTCACATACACATATAAACACATGCAGTATAAATCTGCACCAAACAGCTCAAGGAGAGACTGTTAATGCTCCCACTGTAACATTTCACTCTGCAGCTGAGGTCAAGACTTTTCCTGCCTTCACTGATGTTGCTGTGAGCTTCCCAGCTCTGGGGCTTATGTTGCTAGAACTGTAACAAGGTTGGATATAAAGTGACAGTGGCCATTGCACTCCGTGGCAAAAACTCCAGGGAATTTAGTGAAGGATGAGACCCTCTTGCCATTAGGAAACACCTCTTCCCGTTTTACCTCTTTCACACAAATCCCTGCATTAGAGACTGTGAGAGGAGAGCTTTGCCCAGTCTTCCTATTCCCAGTAAAGCCACCTTAGCCCTCTGTGAATGCGGAGTCCCTAAGTGCTTGTTCAGCAGCAGAACAACCCTGGCACTCCATGACGATTGCTGCTGTTTTGTTGTAGAAGAAAGCAAGCAGTACAAGCAACCATACTGCAATCTCCTGCTGCTGCACTCAGTCACAATTTATTCCCATTCTACAGGATGTTTTGGTTAAATATGCTGCAGATTTGGATCCGATATTTTTCCCCATATCAGCAAGATCAAAGACAGAGAGAGGGAGGGAGAGAGAGAGGAAGAGAGTGAGCGCATGAGCACAAGAGTGAAAAAAGCATCGCTGCCTTAAACCAGGAACAAAAGAGGGAAGAGCACCCATGCTAGAACACAGTGTTGCAGTCACAGAAACCTCACTAATGACTAAAGCATCTGTCTATCAGAGAGCCAGACTGCGACTGCGTTTTGCTCCTGGAATGAAACAAACAGCTTCTAAAGCACCCGCTAAAACCTGCAATCGAACAGGCGCTCCATCGCTGCCTGAACCAGAGCAGACAGTGGGCTGGAGCTTGCTGCCACAGAAATCAGTGCGAGCAGCGCATGGCGTGCAAATCTGAGATGTGCATCAGCAACACCACGGGCAGCCGCTTCAATTATGGCTAAAATTAAAGCAGGTGGTTTCAGATTTCGAGTTTTATCCCCTTAGCTCCCGTTGCTGTCATCTGCTTAATGAATAACAATTGCTTTCTTTTTGCACAACCTCAGCAGAGCTGCACTGCCCAGCGTTTGTTTGCCAACCGAGCAGCAGAGCTTTAAAGATGTAACCGTGAGGTTTCTTCCAGTAAACAAATGCCAGGCTTCTAGGTTCAAGAACAGAAAATTCAGCTTGGTCCTCTCCAACCAGAGCGGGGCTTTATCAAACGGTGTTGCTAGTGACTACCAACGTGGAGACAAGGGATCTGTCAGGATGCTTACACTGTGGTGTACAGGCTAGGACGCGTATGCAGCCGAGCGTTTTGCTCTCGGCGGTGCTGAGCGATCGCTGACTTCTCAGGAGTATTTCCCAGCGGCTGTCACAGGGTGGGTTTGGCAGTACTCCCACTGCAGTGCTCCCTTCCCGGTTGCCATGAGGCTAGGGACCCTGGGGAGCGAGGCGCTGGCTGGGTGGGCTGGACTGGCGCTGCGGAGCCGGAGCCGGAGCCCAGCGACAAGGACAACAGCGGCGGCTCCCACAGGCACAAATCATCCCCGTGCCTGCCTGTGGGAAAACGCGGCATATTCCTGACAGGCGGAGGAGCTCGCTGGGAGGGCTGGTGCAGAAACAGAGGAAGCTGCACCCCCTCCCGGGTGTTGTGCTCTGCAGAGCTCTACATTCCCTGCAAAATGGGAAACACGTCTCAGCGAGACGCGGAGAGAGCGGCGCGCTTCGCTTTGTCTCTGCTGCGCTCGCACGGCCGCTCTGGGCCGGCTGCTGTTACTGCAGCGGCCGGGGAAGGGCAGCTCTGCCCACCACGGCACAAGGGCATCCCAGAGGCACCTCCTGCCAGCTGCAGGGGCAGCAGGTGTCATGTTTTAAGGCGCCACAAAACCTCTGTGCTGTGGGTAAGCTGCTCTTCAGAAGCAGGAATTCAAAGCTGTCAAGGGTGGCTTTAGACCAGACCCCGTCCTATTGCATTCCAACAGAATTTTACACCATAAAAAAAGGTATTATGCAAAAATACCTATCAGGTCCTCATTTACAAAAAAGAAAACTTTGCATCAGCACGCAAGGGATGCTTATGTGGGCACCGAAGCCACAAGCAAGTCCTTTTATTCTGCAAAAAGAGGGAATTAAAACTGCAGAGCAGCAATCACTGATTGTTTTGACATGGTGTAAATGCCTTTGATTGGCAAAAGCACACAGAAGCATTGCAGAGATCCGTATCTCCCACTGAAATCCCTGGAGTTGCTGCACAGCAGTCGAGCAAAGGCCTATGGTATTTGCTGGAAAGTGGTTCAAGTTGCTTATTATTGCCCAACACATGCAAGCAGCTTGATCTTTTGCAGTTAGCTTATTAGCAGAACTCTACATGGATAAAAGCAATACTCTTCAAAATCCATTATTAAAATAGGATATTTTGCTTCACTACAACATTTTTATTCCAATGGATTTATTATGCTTTTTAATAGCTAATGCTACTGGGAGTCAGCAGTATAGCAGTATCTTTTCTAAACCATTATTTAAAATACTGTTCTGTAAGATGTAAAATATTAATTTTTTTTTCCCAGAGGATACTAAAATGTAAAAAAAAAATTTTAAAAATCCAACCTGCTTCAAGCTAAAAACTATGACTCAAATTCCATAGTGCTTAAATTGAAGAGCAATCCAACTAAAGCTGATTGGAGACTGCTGACTTTTTCTCTCATGTATCAGGACTGATATTTGAAGCAGAGCACTACTCCCCAATGTACATCACATACCTGAACTCCTAGTGTGGAATGCTGGCATATGCACTTTTTCACCCATTAAAAGAGATAACCCTGTGAAGGGTGAGACTAGAAGCAGAAACCAACTTAATAAGGTGGAATTGCACAGTTAGAAAAGTAAAAATTAAAAAAGTCTCTGGGCATGGAGGAGTGCCACCAGCAAAAACAAAAAGCAAAACAAGATTAAAACCAGCAGAGCATACTTTTGAGTACTGCTGAAAATGGCTGAAGGGTATCCTGCAGACAGCCAGAAATGACAATATAAAGACATCAATCCTCCTTTTTTTTTCTGTGCATGCTTAGGACCTCAACGAGATAGAAGACAATGAAGGGTTAGTTGGAGTCCAAACAATGCTGGCAGCAATGCCTCACTAGGAAAGATCAGCAGTCTTGCAGCTGAGTTCAGCCCCTTTACATCCCTAATTAGCAGCATATTTTTAAGACAGAAAGTTGAAATACACTTTCTGCAGAGCTTCTTTAATCTCCAATATGGAAATGGGGCCAGAGCTTAGTTCTGCGTGACTGATATCTATATGCATGACTTTGTAGATAACTGATCTGTTCATGTGATTCAAGTCCTCTCTGCACTTTTGG
The DNA here is from genome assembly GCA_013398075.1 of Notiomystis cincta. Taxonomy (NCBI): domain Eukaryota; kingdom Metazoa; phylum Chordata; class Aves; order Passeriformes; family Notiomystidae; genus Notiomystis; species Notiomystis cincta. Next base: position 137,800 of record VZRX01020830.1, read on the forward strand.
GGCTGGTGGATGGAAGATGGTCAGAAGAGGAGACTCAGGGGACACAAAGACAAGTCTTCTCTCTGCCAGTGGCCCCTGGGATGACCTTGGCCACATGAATCACTGCATTTCCTTTGGTCTCACTTTTATGAATGGGGCTATGGGACTGTTCTCCTTATAAAGCACTTGAAGTCCACTGCTAAAATGAGAGGAATTCCGAGGAACACATACTTCCAGCTTTGTCAGAGCTGGGTTTCAGGCTACCAAACCATAATCCTCCCAGTGAGCACACCTCAAAGTCAGGCTGCTGCAGAAATGCTGCATTTTCTCCAAATGAAGTGTTTCCCTGCTACTGTGAATGAAGCAATGCTGCTATCACTAGGGTTCTTTTTTTCTCAGTCTGTTCCCTAAGGAAAGAAAAGGATGTGATCACACTGTTTTCAGTCTGACTCTTACCTGCAATAACTCAGGGACACATCAGACAATTTTGCAAAACCAGACAAAAGGAGAAAGGCCAGAGAGATATTAAGTTTCCCCATGTTTTGTGATAAATAGGCTGTCCAACAGAAGATGGGCAGACAAGCAGTCCATATGCTGAGAGACAGCTTGCAACGCAGGCTGAATCAAAACATCAGACACTAGGAAATCCACACAAAAGCAAGCCAGAGAGAAATAAACTTCTTAAGTTTCATAGCTCACAAAATTACTTTTTATTTGTGTATGGATGGGGAGAGCTTGTTTATTTTAAACAAATATTGCCAGCTCTGAGGCATTTAGCATTTACTATTCTGCCCTTTAAGCACAGTGAAGGCTCGGTTCTCCTTCATCTGAATTATTCCTCAGATATCAAAATATTGTTTGCAATGTACATCCACCAAAGCAAATCAGAGTGAGCTCACTAACATCAAATGAAAGCAGTTTCTAATGACAAAATTTCGTTATCCTACTTTACCATCCTACCACAAATATTTTTGTCTTGAAATATACAAGTGTGCAAGAAATGCACATTTAAAAATGTGTTTAGAAGACATACAGCAAATAAAAAATTAATTCACCAGTCAAAACATCAATAAGTGAGAAATTTTAGGTACTGGACATTCACAAACATTGTATTTCTGTCCTCTTACTCTCTTAAAACCCAAGGAGACATGAAAAGTCATATAATCTTCCTCCCCAAAGTGTTCAGATAAACCCTGCCACCTTCTGTACTTCATCTGCTCGAAGGAGTGCATGGATCGTACAAGAACTCTTTAGACTGAAGAATATTTTTCTGCCTCCCAATATTTACACTAGAATGCTACTATTTCATTGATTTTGTCTGGTTTTAAGAAAGAATGTTATATTCATGAGCTAGGATTTTTCTGCCAGTTAACTTGCCCAAAACAATTAGATGCAGCCGGTCTAGAGCGTTGACATTTGGTCAAAGACACAGAACGGAATTTATATTTGTTCCACCCAAAGCTCCATATTCCACTATCCAAGCTGTTATTAAAAGAAGTGTTGCTAGTCCTTATACTCCTATCAGCACATTTAAAGACAAAAAGTAAGCAAATTTCCAGAAGAGTGCGGTCTCCTAGACTTGGCTGGCTTAATTTACCAATTTGTTTTCAGTAACATTTTCTACTCCAAAAAGTCAGTTGAAAAAATAGGATTTACACAATATTTCCAGGCTGAAGAATACAGAGCATCCCTGTGCAGTATTTAGTGCAGCTTCCCAAAAAATACCCAAAACTCTACAACTTGTGGCTAAGATTGTTTTGGCTAAGGAAATGTAAATGATGGAGAACACAACCCTCCAGTTTGTGACAGGGTGGACACACACATAGCAGAGGCAAAGAAAGGAACATTCTGCTTCACTCACTGCAGCCCTCACCTCCTGCTAGGGAGGATTCAAGCTTGAGACTCTGGAGATTCCACTCTTATCTGGGCTTTGGGGTACAGAAAACCCTCCTGCTTGTCTCCTCTGTGACCTGTTTTCTTACCATCAGTTGCAGCTAAGGGATACAACGTCAGGGGCCTGAAACACCCCTTGCCACTGAATAAGTGCCCACACACAAAAAATGCTTCCTGTTAGTTGGGAAAAGAAGACAAGATCTTTGTCCCTTGAAAACACAGAGCATTTTTAGTATCCTGCAACCCTCTGAGGTTCAGGTGTGGCAGCAGAGATGAGACTACGAGTGTCCTTCCAGTCCTCCAGAGGGAATGGAGACACAGCCACGCATGGATTTGTCTTCATTATGCTGCTCTCTGTGACCCACAGAACAGAAAGACTCATGGTCTTAGTGTGTTCACACCAGAACCTCTACCTGCAGGATTTAACCAACTCCTTCAAGCACCAAGATCATGAGCCCATGTGCCCCGTTACCCAGCCAGCCCTCTGCAGGCACAGGCAGCAGCACCGGCTGAGCTGCGCACGCAGCGCCGCAGCCGCACCAACGCATCTTCTGCAGCCACCGGGGCTGCTGCAGGTGACTCCACAGCCTGGTGCTGACTGCAGTGCTCACAGCACCAAATCCCAGCACTCAGGGTGCTCCTGGGTCGATGGTGGCCTGGGAGAGGCCTCAGTCCCCTTTTGGGGCTATGGGTAAGTCTAATCACGGAGCATCGCTGGCACGCAGGGCAGGTGTTTTGTTGTGATGTGTACGAAACAACACCTCGGATGAAGTCTGGGGGGAACGAGAAGCAATGAAATCTAATTGCAAAGGCAATGAAATGGAGTGATTTGCAATAATTTTGCAAAGGCAGGTTTTTCTGTTTACTCTGCTGCCAAACTGCAAACTCGTACCTGCAGAAGGGCTCAGGGTCTCTGAAGGGCCCAGGGTGCTCTAAACCTAACAACTGTCTGCAAATAATTGTTTCCATTACTCCCCCAGCCTCAGCCACCCTCGGTGGCACAAAACAAGCCATTAAACCAGCAAACTATTTTGCTAAGATGGAACTTTTGCCTGTGTCGACTGAGTTGCTAAAACCATGGAATGAAAAAAGATTCAGGGAGTCACAGTGGTCTTTGTGCAGCACTTGGACCCAGCTCTGGTATTTTTACTGGGTTTGCTTTCAATCTCTGCTCGGATTTCCAGGAGCTGCCATTAAGGTGTCAAATGCTTTCTTTGCTAAGTCCCCCAGTCTAGGTTAAACTCTTAGGAATTTTAATCCTTCTGCCTAAAGAGACTTGGGAACAAGTTTTTCCAAGTCAAGTCATACCCCTCCCCACCTGCCCATTTTTCTGCTTCCAAAACCTCTGAATAAGAGTTTTAATTTAGCTTTTATTCTAATTATAATGTTGCTGGAATTTACTTAGATAGTCCCTGAAAGAATAACAACCTTATTTATTAAAATGAACATGTTCCTCAAACCCAAACCCCCAAACTCGAGCAGCAGCTTACAGGAATGAAACTATATTAAAATATACAAAGTATTCCATTATGTACTGTAGACCTTTGAAGTTAAATCCTAATTACTCAACCATGTTAGGAAAAAAAACCAACTCAAATGAAATAATGAAAACGTGAAAGACAGAAAGATGTATTTTTAGAAATAAAGAAGTGTCAGAGACAAGATGAATACATCAATATAGTAGTGACCAGATTTGCTAGGGTGGCAGCCCATCATTATACAGAATGTATTTTACATCAAAACTACTAAATACAAGTTTTAAGCATGTGAGTACTCTCTTTTAATTCACATGGATTAATCATAGGCTTGAAGATGCCTAAATGTTTATATATGTGTAGGACAAAGAGTCACTTTTAAATATCTACTGTTTCTATCCAATATGTTAAGCTGAATAGATGTATGAAGTATGTGGAAGTACTTTGTGTTACTCTCAAAGAACCTCTCAGAATATGGTGTTGCCATGAAAACAAGTTACCTACAAATCTCAGTAACTCAGCTGCAGTTATGTCACCAAGTTTACTCCAGAATCTGCTTTCTTCCTTTAACTTTCCATCTCTATACCTTCTGGCCACCACTGTTTCTCATTTCTATCCCAGACTTGGAGAGGCAACCAGAAGATTTATTTTAAGGATATAGGCTGTCAAGGGACAAATTACATGTGTGGTACTGTACTATTTCCCACATACATTAATATTAAATTTTTAAACCACTCTTTACCTATGAATCAGGGATGGCATCCATACTAAGCATGTTTTAAATCACGTTACTGTTTTGTTTTAAAAAGCAGCTATAAAGAAACACCATATTATTCTAACTCATGTTGTGAAAATACATGGGAAAAGGCAATTACAAATAAAAGAGGACTTGGTTAGTGATACACGTATCTGAAACTAGGAAGGACATTAGGGAACACTGCACATACAAATTTATACTGGGATCCAGACAGAGTGTTTATACAGACCTCATACAAATCAACAAAATCCAACCAAAAGCCTTTCTGTCAGTATTGAAAATGTTAATTCTGTCACTTGCCTTTACTTTCTAAGGCAGTGGTGATGACACATGATGTGTCCAAACCACAGAGTTTTAGCTCACACTGCTTCTACCTGTCAAGATCCCAAATTCAGCCTCACATGCAGCATTCAGGATGGCATGAGTTTCAATAAATCTGCCTTGGTTCCAACCTTGACACCCCTGTCATTACAGCAGGTCACTGCCTAGCTGACATTTGACAAACAAGCTAACTAACATCATCATCTAGCAGCAAATGTTTCAGAAAAAGTATCAGCTTCTCATTAAAAAATTGTTCCCCTTGCTCCCACATCTGCTAAAGAAGCTGGCATTTCTTCTGAGCATATTGCCACTAAAATCTTTATTATTATGGCCTTCTAGAAAGTTAACAGCTAGAGGCTTGATCCTGCAAGCACAGCTGGGCATACAGTTTGGCAGCACAAACAAAGCCATTGTCTTTGTATGCTCAGATCCCATCCAGCACAATAACATGGCAATTATATACACAGGTGAATCCATTCATTTGTAAGGGAGGAGATGGCATAAAGCATCTTCTAAAAGATAGGGAGCAAACATTCACAGCAATTTAATGCTGAAGAGCCCCATCTGACAAATGTGTCTTCTCTAATCTGTTTTCATCTTTTAACAAGGAGTTCTTGTCATTTCACCAGAAGTACCAATTCAAAAAATCTGTTCACAAAACTGACCCACTACCTTAACATTAAAAAGCTCCAAAGCAGAGTCACACAAACAAATGCAAAGGAAACAAAATATTAACAGATAGAACAAACTTACTACTTTGCAGACATTAAAATTCTAACCACGAGGCTTAATAACTTTATGCTACCTTCTTCTATAAGCTGTGATAGAAATACTGACTGTAACAAAGGAAAATAAAATTTCCACAAGAGGAAGATATTGAAAAAGAACTTCTGATAAAAAGCAGCAGAAGAGGTACCTGAAAATGTGCACATATGCAAGTCACCTGATCCAGACACCATATGAAAAGAATTATCTTTTGAGTTTTTTTGCACCACTAATATCTTTCAAAAGTCCTGGTATCTGGAGAGGCACTGCAGTAAGGAATGTCAGATTTTATTTTTCTTCTTTTTCAAGATGAACCTCTGCCTTCTCCCTTAGGCTGTGGTCCTACTTGATGTTTCTACAGGCATGGCAGCACACATGTAAGCAGTTTTCTTGAAATCAAGGAATCCTTATGCAGTCAAACTCATTCTCTGCCTTTGGGACATGGTCTTTAGAGAGCAAACTACTGGGATAAGTATCATCTTCCTTCTGCTGTTCTGTAACACCCAGGACAGCCATGCAGTGGATCTGTGCAGGGCAACTAACACATGAAATTCCCAAGCCCTTTCCTACTGGGAGATAATGAAATACAGCAGTAATAGTATGCTGCTAAGAACACAGGAACCTCAATTCTGCAAACACTTCTACATGTGATTAATCCTGAATGAACGCTACCTAATTGGATTCCAGATAATAGAGTCTGAAGAAATCCTTACAGAAATACAAATTTACACTGGCTCAGATGGAAACTATGACATCTGGGCTGAAAACCAAGTAGCAACTAATTAGTTTAAGAAAAAGATGACCAGTGCCTGGCATGAGATGCCTTGCCTTGCTTAGGTGTATTTCTTGCCAGGATCTGCCTCCCTCAGCACCTTTTACCATGTTCTTGAAGTGGCATTTGGGACAGCAAGGTGGGAACCTTTGCAGTTTCTCAGACAGTCTCATGCTCATAGATGGGCATGCAGAAATGTGCAGTCAGTTCCCCACACTCAGTGATTGTAAACCCAGTGACAACTGACTCACAGTCCTGGGTCTGTGAGAAATACGAGCTGCACGTAAACTGAAATTCAGTCTGCAAAAGGAAAAACCTAACACAGCTGGGAAAAAGGATTGGCACTGTAAGAGAGAGAAAGCTGGAAGCAGCAATACTACAGGAAGCCAATAGTGGACCACAAGTTACATTTGAATACCCAGTGTGCTGCAAAGGTCATGGCCCTCTGCAGCAATCCCATATACAAACACAGGTCCTGCCAGCGTGGGCACAGAGCCCCACACGGTGCAACTGCACCCGGCAGAACGACCCAGCCCTTGAGCAGGACGTGGGGGACAGACTGGGAACGTGTTAAATGAAGCTAAGGAGAAATACACAGATACTTAGGGCAATGCACACACCAAAAGCAATCAGTGGGGCTGGTGGGATCGATTTACACCCACTGTTCAGCAACAAATTCAGTCTGAAGGAAGGAAGGAGGCATACATGGAGAGCTTTTGCTTTTGCTACTCAGCCTCCCATGTCTGCTGGCTTTGGAGCCTCCCTGCCCCCAGCCATGGTGCCTGGGTGGTCTCTGCACAAGCAGAGGCAGGAAAGAGAAAGGCAAAACTCAAGAGAAGGAAGGACAGAGATCTCCTTTCGATCTGCTCTCTGGCATCACCTTATGCTGCTTTGTCAGGACAGGCAACCCCTGGAACACATGAGACCAAGCACTGCTCCAAGGGTGCCTCCTTCCCTTGCTCCCATCCCACAGCTGCTGCAAGGGAAAATACCCACAGTGCCACAGAAAAGGTGAACTGTAAGTGCCCTACATCCAAACATTTCCCAGAGGATTAAGCAGAAGAGGAGCTGCAGGAACTGCCCCCAGTTACCAAACAACAGGTTAGAGACTAGGCTAACAGTCAGGAATGGAGATGTGGATTCTTGTTTTCTTCATGTGGAAGAGATTCCAGATGAGGAAGATACACTGTCCTCAAGAATTAAAAGAAAGGGTTGGCAGTAACCCTTTACAGAGGTGTGAATGCTGGAAATACAAGATTTGTAAAGCTGAAGAAAAACTAGCAAAAAACAGCTGCTTGCTTCCAATGACTTTGTATGCAAAACACAACAGCACATCCAGGAAATAGCAGCCACTCCAGAATTGTTCTTTGCAACTATAACTTCTGCTCATCTCTTTGCACTTTCCTGCTTTTCCCACCTGGATTGCATCTCCAGACTGATGCTACACATCTCTGTAACAGGTCACTCCCTGTGTTATTATTAAGTTTCAATATGTACTTATATTTAGTACACTTGGTAATCCAGTCTGATACAGGATTGATTCCCAGAAATAGTTTGCATTATTGTGCAATAGTATCTTGAGCTCCCCCAGATTTAAAGTTTCTTCTATTCATTGCCTTTGGTATAGTTTTACTCTCTGTATTTTAAGTGGCTCCACAGGTAAGTGCCTTCCAAGCCCAAGGAGAACAAAGTTCCTGACTTTAAAGGCTGACACACTGTTTCCTAGTTGACATCACTGACACCACAGTGATATCTTTAAGGTCCATACAGTATGGAATTTTTTTCCTTCCTTCCTGGCCCTACTTACTCTGTTGCATGTAGAATGTTTTGTTAACTGATGGTCTTAAGGAAATTCTTTGGTGTATGATATTCCTTGCCCTGCTTTTCCTTTTTTTGTTATATGATGTCTTCTATTCAAGCAGCCAAACCAGAACTGGCAAACAGCCTCTCTCTAGGTTTTTTACACATTGCTGCAAGGCAAAATAAACAGTTGTTTCCAGTTTGCATTGTCAGGGCTACAGATGTATGCTAATTAACCTTTCAATCTGCTGATAGAAAGCTGAAAGAGATTTAAATGTACTTTTCTAAGGCAGAGACCAAAGTCTATGGACACCTGTCCTTTCTAATGTTGGGCTCTGTGTGGCCCAGAGCAGAGTACGTCATCTCCTCCCTTTATGTTGACTCTGAAGGCATTTTCAGATTTCAGCAGAACTTTACAAAAGGCCAGGATGCAGAGATAAAATCCTCTGAAATTCAAGGACACTACGTGTCTTTTTGGAGAAGCACTGATGCCAAGGATAATATTTGGGTTGACCTGAGACCACTTGAAGGATGGGGAACTTCAGACTGGAGCAGTAGGAATTACTTCATAACATGGGAAGTTCATTGTTTTGTTAAGATGCTGCAGAATTTACACAAATTTCTTACCTTCCTTTTTTTTTTTCTAGAACAAAAAAAAAAAAAAAAAAAAAAAAAAAAAAAAAAAAACCAAAAAAAAACCCAAAAAACCCAAAAAAACAAAACCAAAAAAAAACCAAAAAAAAACCCAAAAAACCCAAACAAACAAAACCAATCCCCAAAGCCAGGTCTCTTATACCCTTCAGGCAAAAGTATTATCAAGTCTGTCATGTCAAACAGTCTGAGTAGAAGAAAGGAAAACGAAATGAATCTGCAGTTAATATCCAATTTCAGTATCAGGTTTAGAACTGGCTGCTACACAAATGAATGAGAAACAATCTCAGATGTGCAAAGCCAGTACTGCAGAGACCTTCCCAAGAGGAGGAAGCAAGGATCTGTTTCCTTCTTTAAGTTTTAAAAGCTTTACCTCATGATACTGTCTTGTTTGCCAAATATTTCTTGGAATCTTTCAAATAATGGTTCATTCTCATTGCTCCATTGTGCTTCAGCCAAACTACTGGCTGTCAGTGCTGCCTCTGCTGGAGTCCAGGGTCAGCTGATGTCCTGCCCATGTGCCACACCTGTGTTTTAAGCATCTCATCTTTTCTAGGGGAGTATGTGTGCCTGTGCACAGGACAGCTGTGTCTGCACACACAGACACATCCATGGGAGGTGGGGATCAGGGACAGATGGCACAGGGGCAGCCTTGAAAACTACCAAGGTATCTAAAGAAACAGCAAAGTTCAGCTAACCCCTAACACTTTCAAAAAGCCATCTCCACAACCTCTTCCTGCCTGCCTCCCAGTGTTTGTTGCTATATTTATCACTCAAATTACAGTATTACTGAGAGGCCTCAGGCAGCCTCATTCTCCCTTATGCCTCTCAAGTACACACTGGAAAGGGTTTTACTGCTCAGACACCACCATTTGGAACAGTTAAAATGTCCAACCTCTCCCCATTGTTACCACTTCTTCAGCATTATCAGGAAGTCTTTCATCTATCCTCAAATGACAATTGTATATACTTACTGCCAGCAGTCACTTGCTTACAAGTTTTTTATTACCCTAAATGCAGGAAGACTTGTTAATGTATTATTATGACAGGAAAATCAGGAAATGAAGAGTTAAATCTGAAAACTCTGTCTTCATTTTGCTCCAGTCTCCAAAAAGTTCATTCCAGCTGGGGGTCCTGAAAGGTTCTTTACCCAATAAAATAAAGACATCTGTCAATTAATGAGGGGAAACTAATATTTCTCCTGTCTTTTTGTAGTAGCAACATACATATTGACTTGACAGGCTACAGATTTCACTGCAAGGGGCACTATTCCTTCATCCAAAATATATATCCAATGATTTCCATGAAATCAGTTGATGGATATTGTTCAGGCTTCAAAGTAACAAGGAAAAGTATCTAACAAAAAGTCTGTAGAGTATGAGCAAGAAAAGCTTCAGTTGCTTATTGCCTCAAAACTTCTGAGACAACTGTCTTTATTCTGTGTTAGCTTCATTTGGACTTGAAATTGTGACACTGAAGGAGAAAATGTATTCATCTATTGTCATCTTCACAAAAAGATCAGACTTGCACATTTGAGGCTAATTATTTAAACCAACTAAACAGAAAAAACAACCAATAGAGAGATATAAAGAACTGAATTTTAAAGATGTTTCCCCATATACCCCTGCTGTGCTAACAATAAACATTGGAATTTCTTGGCCCCCAAATGATTCATTTGCCAAACAAAAGCAAAAGTTTCACTATAAGCTATGGTTCAACCTCATGTATAAAAATGATGACATTTTATGCTACAATCCTCAGATGAAATTGTTTTTAATTCACACTTCAAACTGATTGCAAGAGGACAGAGAAGGACCATCAGCTACTGAAGTTCCCTACTTTCCAAACACTAGGAGAATTTATACTTCGCTCCTTGTTATTTTTGGTTTAAGAATGAAGGAATCAGTACTCAATTAACTGATTAAATAATTGAAAATGCATTCACTCCTGCTCTAGGTTATGACCAGGTATCTGCAAATAAGTTTAAATGCTATCTAAGCAAGATGTGTCAACGTAGTGCAGAAGAATTAGAAAATATAAACAATTCCATAAAGGACTCGTTGCCTTCAATGTGCTCTTTTCCAATGCACCCCAGCAGAACTCATGGAAGTGCTGCCTGAAGAAGCCACGACCTCACCATCAGCTCCTAGGATAAGCCAGACCTTACTCAGTGATCAGCAACTCATGTCTCATCTCAGAAAGAACAAACAGAGACCTGCCAGGAAAAATTGCTTGCAGGTCTCCGAGGGCTGATGTGAGTGAGGTACATAATTAAAGAGGGAGAGAGACTGAAGAAACTCTGAGCTGGTAAAGGAGAAGTCACAGGGGACTCATATTTAGTAACATGGCAAAACTGAGGTCATAAACCAGAACAACCAAAAGGGGGAAAGGAGAAAAGCACATGGTGAAGGACTGGACAGGTCCCAAATGGCCAAGGAGAAAAGCTCAAAAGACTGCAGACCAAGTTCTGGCAGAAAAACACAGAGAAAGATCTGTTGTCTATTTCGATGGACCCTTTGAAGTTTTCTGGATCTAATCTGATTTTTGTCTGTCATTCTTTGCCAAAAAAGATAAACCTTGCCAGGGAAAAACCCACCTTCTCTCATTCTTATATTAATACAAAAACCAATGGTCTGTTTTAAATATCAAACACTTAAAACCCAGAACCTTTCTTCTATGATGTGTTTGAGAGTTTGGTATTTGCAAGCTGTCATACTGGCCATTACAACAGACCAAAGCTGTTTCTGTACCTTGTACTTTATCAAATGATGTCAGAACACAGGCCTTGGTCCTACACCTACAGCTGCACCACAATCAATTCACTGGCTCCATCCATACTTCACTAAACTGGATGACAGAGGCTTATTTACTAAAATGCCTGCACAGGGGTCTCCAGAATAGATTTTTGAAATTTTTTTACTGATACTTAAAGTCTTCTGTTACTCTGTAGCAGTAATTTCTTTTAATACTGTCTAACATTATATTACATTATGATACCATAGAGTTATGACTCTTTCTAGAATGTCATCTAACACAGTCTTTAAGCATAAGCTTAACTTTAAACCCTTCCCTTGAATTATTTTAGTACCTACTTTCAGGTGCCTTGCTTTCATACCTTGTTGGAGGGGGGACACAGTCAACAATACAGAAAATAAACACTGAGCTAAAAACTACCATGTAATCACTACATTATGATGCTCAACATGCCACTGACACTAGTTCCCATTAAAATGACAGCATTTACTATGTATTACTCTAAGCAATATACTGAAAATTTCACATCCATTTGCAGCTAATACATTGAAGTGCCCCAAATCCCCTTCTGCCATTGCTATTGGCTGATGCTTTTGAACAGTGGCATTTATAGGAGGATTGTTAACTAAGCAGCAAATTTGGAGTTAAAGCATGTGTTAATTCAGAGTAGCATTAAAGGAACTGGGTAAGACAAACAGGAGTCCAGGAAGCAGGAACTTCACTCTGACAAGATAGTAAATACACCTTCATAATGGTGTAACATCAGCACTTTGTGTTCTCCTCCCAACACAACATACTCTAAACAGCTTTAATCATCCATGTGTTTTACATGAATGTACATTGTCTTACCTGCTTTTTTTAAAACTTTGCCATCCCTACACAAACTCCTGGTGCTTATCCAAATAGAGTTCTTGTCTCCCCAGCTGCACAATCCTAGACTTCTGTTCAATAATGGCATCAGCCATTTATTTGGGCATGTTCTTATTTTATTGAGGTCATTCCAGACTTTTTCTCTGCTCTCTCCAGTTGCATTAACAGCTTCCTTCCTATTTTTAAATCAGCAGCTAATTTCAGCAACTAAGTGCTTATTGTTTCTCCAGGGTCACTCATAAAACAAACACCATTATTGATCTTTCTGAATCTACCACTAGTTTTTCCCTTTTATCTCACCTGAGTGACTATTCAAGGGGCAATTTCTCAATAAACCAGGACATTTATCCTAGATAAACTAGGGTATCTGAAGAAAGAGATTTTTCTGTCTATGTGTGCTAATACAGCTCCTATCACAGCAGTGCCAAAGAAACTCATAAACATTAGTAATTTTGTCTCCACAACACCTTTTTAACACGAGTTGTTAACTGTCTTTTACAAACAAGGAAGTAAGACACAGGGGGATTTAGTGCTTCAAAGGCAAAGACCACTCATGAAATGTACAATGAATTAAATTCTTACTTTCTACATTTTAACCACAATGGCATCTTCCTTCTATTTTTGCATGCTTTCTGGATACACAATTGCTTATTTGTTGGATTATAGCAACTGATGACTTGGTCAATTTGTATTTATTCTGCATTTTTGATGAGCATCTGAAGACAACAGACATCACAGACAAACATAAAGACCTTGTTAAACCAAAGTGTATTTCCTTTGCCATTATTATTAAACTTCAATACAATTCCAAACCCATTTGTTGTCCTCCAGTCAAGGTAAAGGAAATATTGGCTTTGCACAACAAAATGTGATACCAAAATGCAAAGCAGCCCTTCCAGGTAATAAGACCTAAGTGATCTCTTTCAGCCATCAAGTACCTGGCCATTATTGTTTTGGCCAAGTGTGGCAAATCCTGTCCTTCTCAAATGAATTCTAGACCAATCCACAAAGAAATGTTAAATGCAGTTTGACTGCTAGAACACTTCATCAGTTATAAGACACAATTTTCCAATGGTGCCCTGGCGTATCATCACTATTTCGCCACTTTCTGCACGTTTTTTCTCTCTTTACTCACAGGGATGGAAGTCAGGTTTGTCAGGCTCATTCCTACTGATCACTGGATCAGCACAGCTCCAAAGAGAGGGGGTGGGAAGCTAAGGCAGGAGTTGAGGGCTGCGTGTGCTGGGTTTGCCTGCGGTGCTGAGCCGCGTGGAGCTGGCAGGAGTCTCTGAGCTGGGGGCACTGCTGCTGCTGGAGCCTCGGGGATCTGGGGTACCTCCTCTGCATGACACTGCCCATGTGCACAGAGATACACAGCTGATTCTGAGCCAGGGCAGTTATGTCTGTGTGTTTCATTAGAGGGCAGGCACATCACTTCTGCCCTGCTCTAGCACTTCGCAGGTTTATTAAACACAGTTTAAGAAGTTTGTCCCTAGACAGGAAATTCATGCCAAAGGTCTCACTGATGCCAAACACCACTTGGTAGGGGCAATAACACTGCCATTCAAATGTATTGTTACTCATATTACTAAAGCTGCTATATTAGCATGAAATATAAAAGTTTTTATGAGAATATAAAGATCAAACACGCTAATTGCATAATGAAAAGAGAAGTAGCTAGCAACCACTCAAGGATCTGGAAACAAGCAATTTCCCTGGATAAAAAGCATTCAGTTAATCAGAACTATCTGAGTTGCATTCTCAACTGAAATATTTCTTTCCTCCTTATTGGTATGCAATAATGTTTTCTGGGAAGCAAAATAAAGACTGATGTCCTCACTATCTTTTTCCTTCTTTGAAGAAAGTGTGCATCAGGCAAAACTTGGCAATCAAGATGAAGGGAAGTCCTAGCAAAGATGGCATGAACTGTAATTTTAACAAGGTTCAGGCAGACATCAGCCTGATCCACGATGAGGTTGTACATAACAGCAGCACAGGTTACAGGAGCACATTCTGTGCCTCTTGACACTCTGCTGAACTAACACCCATTACTAATGCTCCCCTCTCCTGACAGCTCCCTTCCTACCTGATAGTAGACCCTGGGCTCTCTACAGGCTCTGCCTCTACTTGCTAAGTCATGTTAAAACTGGAGACTGCTTTATCTTCACTTGAACTTTACATCCTGTTAGCCTGCACAAAGGAAGTGAGTTATGTGAACAGCACACCTATTTTTTCCTAGTCAAGAGGTACTTTGTTGGATATTATTGCCATTCAGGTACCTATTTAGTAACCCAGTCAAAAGCTATGACCAGCTGCATAGCATATAATGATTTTTTGAAAGGAAAGAAAATGCCATTAAAACAAAAGGCCCTGTTCTGCTTCTGAGTAAACAAATGGGAGTTTTACAAAGGCTCAAAAAGGAAAGGGATTAACATGCTTCAACATGGTAATGGTCTCAACTGTTCACATTAAAATTTTCACAGTAAATTAAACCATGACAGAGGTAGGAAAGAAGTCAATTTTCAGTGGCTCATGCTGTTCTGCTGACATAAATTGCCATTTTTTAGGTAGTATATCCACCAACCTGTATAATGATAGAATTATAAAACCACAACCCGTTGTTGATTATGTTTGGCCTTTTGCATGCTAATTTTAGCCTGCTCTGCCAAAATAATTGCATGCACCACCTCATTACCAGGCTTCTGGATATTTAGAACCCTGCTGCTATTCTTTTTTCACCAACCTTTCCTTAAGCCTTGTACAGTGTCTGCTGTTCACAACACTTCTGCTTTCCTGTTCTGCTCGGGACACCTTTCCAGCACTTACACCCTCCTTTCCCAGGGCTGTCTTGCCAAGGGTAATGCTAAATGTCAGTCCATCTCTATCCTGCCCACCTAGGTTTCCCTGCAGGTTGCTTGCATACAACTCTTCACTGTCTCCATGCTCTTTACAGTCTATAAAGAGCAGCAACTTTCCTTGCCTAGCGAATGATGGCATGAAGCACTACCCAATCATCCCAGCAAGGCCAGGGAAGACAAGTAAATACAGACTCACTGGTTGATGCCTGCCAAGAGTTCCCACAACACGTGTTACTTAGTGAGTTTACACAACAGTGACCAAAGAGGAGGGAAGGGACAGGCCATGTAAGTGTGCCAGTACCAGACTCCCCAGGGAAAGCTCTGCCCTGAGTTATTGTAGCAGCACCAGAAATGGATGTTCAAGTACAATCAGCGCTTATCTGACCGCCAAATGACCACGATGCCTTTGCACCTCACTTGTATCACGGCAGCATAAAACAAAAAAATGACAAAGGCCTATGAAGGAAAGTCAACCCAGTAAAGGGCAAGGTGCGGCGGGAGGCGCGGGAGACCCAAAATGCCTGGGTGGCACCGGGGCTGGGGGGCTGCCACAGAGCCTCACCTCACCCAACCTCC